>VZSC01011558.1:147717-200053 GCA_013398225.1 Steatornis caripensis
CCCCCCCCCCCCCCCCTAAATCTTACAGGCAGAATTGTCAAAAGTAGCTTGGCATTATGACCGCTTCTGCGATTTCATTATTCCAGACCTCCTGCCTCGTGAAGATGCTGCATCACCTCTGGGTCATTTTGTCCACAGTCTCTGAAATTCTGACCGTTCCTGAAAATACGGGACCGGACAAGAAGATGCCAACTAGCCCAGGATGTTAGTCACAGTTATCATCTGTAATTTTATGCCCCAGCTAGGACATAAAGGGAGTGCTGTATCCTCCACACTGAGTTTAGTAATCCCACTGGCAAAAGTAGCTTCCATTGGGCTACAACTCTTCTCGTCAACACGAATGGGGAGCTGGTGCCTGGGAAAACGTGGCTGATTCGGTGCCCACTGTGCTCCTACACGCATACACCATCAGAGAAGCATGGCACGGAGAGGCGATCTAAGGCAACTGTGTCCATAGCTGATACCTGTTAGCATTAGTATAGAAACTGCAGGAAAAGAGTACGTGAGGGAAGTTAGTGAAGGTTGGACTGGGCGATGTTGGTAAAGCTATGACCGTGGTGTTGGTATATAGAACAATGAATATTCATTTAGCGTGCTCTGCATTTGTGTTCCAAAAATAAGGTAGCCAATTAAACCCAAAAGCAGACAGTTTAAACTGCTTCTGGAAAAAAAATGTAAATATACAACAGAAGATACACGTAAATATACACAGAAATAATATTAGGTATGTATATTATACTGGACTAACCTGTAGAACTCTTTGCCGCTAAGGTTATGCAGATTAAGAGCTTAGGCGTATGCAAAAGAAACATCTGTTTTGTTAATGGCAAGAGTCACAGTTACCTCAAACGGCTTGATAAATTATTCAATCATTAATGAGCACTATTGACTTCAGTGCTTCATTCCAGGTAATGGGAAAAGTGTCTTCATTATTTCCGTATGCATAGATTACTTTCTTCTTTTTAGCATCTGGTGCGGTTCACTTTCAAAGTCTACATGAATCCGTGTCAGTTACCAAATTATACTTCATACAACAATAGATTCTTATATTGTTATACAAATATTCTGATCTACCTAAACAGCTCATCTGTCTGCAGAACACGTACCTGTGTGTGCTAGAATTTTGAAACAGCAGTGAGACGTAGGCATTTTTCAAAAAAATGGTCCGTTTATTTAAAAGCAAAACCTGTTGGGGGGATTTGTCTATTATTGAGGGAAACAGCGTTATTGTTTTCTTCGTTTTCTCACATTCGATACAGCTTGAGAAATGAGTCGTGCTTCACTTAGTTTGGGTTCATCGATTCAGCAAGTGTCATTTCGAAAAGCATGTTCAAGCCCCGCTGTCCTTATGAAGCCAGACACCTTACTTTTCAGTTAGTAACTCCCAGAAGAGTTGTTCTCTCTTCTCGCAGAACCTTCCTATCCATCCTCCTGCTTTTCTCCATCCCCAAGAGGTGCTTATGACAGTACCAAGTATGCTTAAGTATCTGTGGTGAAATAACATTACAAAAGAAGGGAGCAGCAACCTTACGTATGACCAGATCTGGACTTACTTACGGTGTGGGCTGCGAGAAGCTTACGGTTACAGTGCCCGTTAATGCTGCCTGTTACTGTCTAGATCCACCAAACAGCTCAAGAAACTGCGCCGGTCTCTTACCAATCAGAAGCTGGGGAAAGTTTAGTACTTAAAGATCATAAGGGGGAGGCTGCTAAAGCGCCGAGGGCAGTTGAGCAGGTTTTCCCTCTTGTGCCTTTGACACCTCCTGTATTAAAACGGACAACTGTCCAGAGCTAAGATACGAATACCTTTTCAGCTGTAATGGTCTTTTTGCACGGAACACATGCAGTCACATGGCTTGTAAGGGCAGGCAACGGGATAGGCAATCGCTACTGCTACAGGCATCTTCACTTCTTACTTGTTTCACTTCTTACTACTGCTACAGTCGTCTTCACTTCTTCAATTACTTGTTTGGACCGGGAGTAGCACTACGCACTCAAATGTAGCATTTGGTACATTGCATTGCAAAAGTTCCTTTTTTCTAGTATATATTAAACTGGGACTATATTATCGCTTAGATAAGGTGTGGAGATCTCTAGTTGGGCTTCTGTCAACCTTAGCTGCTGATGAGAAGATGACATCTGCTTCTGTTTGTGAACACTGTGCTTTCATACATAAATTGCTTTAGGACGTGGAAGAATACACAGCCTAGATGGTCTTAGCGTAGGCTTGCTACTCAAGGCACCTATGTCTACCAGAAAAGCACATTATGATGCACTTTTTCTAACAACTGCGTGGCAAAAGTCACGGCTTCACGATACGACTTCCGAGTAGTCTACAAAAACGGGATCTGGGCCTTTATTCCCACAGAATCCATTCATGAAGGCTAAATAAATAAAGTGGGAAGTTTTGCACATCTTAGATATTGGTACGGAGATTTGCAAGTTGCCTCTTTTTCCAGAGAAGAAGAAATACATTCTTTCTTTCAGTGCTATGTAACTCTTGNCTGGCAAAAGTCACGGCTTCACAATACGACTTCCGAGTAGTCTACAAAAACGGGATCTAGGCCTTTATTCCCACAGAATCCGTTCATGAAGGCTAAATAAATAAAGTGGGAAGTTTTGCACATCTTAGATATTGGTACGGAGATTTGCAAGTTGCCTCTTTTTCCAGAGAAGAAGAAATACATTCTTTCTTTCAGTGCTATGTAACTCTTGCATAATAGAAAATTGGGTGTCAGGAGCTAACTTGCCATTCGTGCAACGGTATGAACTCAGCCTTTTGAGAAAGGGGAGAACATAATACCAGTCATTGACTGAAACATTGTCATGTCCGTGGTGAACACGTGTACGTGTTTAGGAGAGAAGTCAATACCAGCATACACTAAAAACCTGCATGGCAGAAAACAATAGAGGACGTTTAACTGCAGAACAGGTTTTCTTCTTTTTCTCTTCAACTGTTTCTGAGGTTCAAAGGTCCGTTCTATCATCAGATGAAATCATTGCTCATCTGAAATGAGGTAAGTTGCGTAACTTGGAGACAAACGAACCCATAAATGTGGTTTTGCTATTCAGAAACGCTAACGCTGCTAACCAATGACGGAAGGCCGAGAGGGGTTGCGCCGTTTTCTGCAAAAGCACAGAAAGAAGCGTTTGCCCACAACTTTTGTCGTAGGCTCTTACCACAGCACAAAACTGGTGTTTGTATTCATCAGCGTCATTTAGGCACAGNGAAGGCCGAGAGGGGTTGCGCCGGTTTCTGCAAAAGCACAGAAAGAAGCGTTTGCCCACAACTTTTGTCGTAGGCTCTTACCACAGCACAAAACTGGTGTTTGTATTCATCAGCGTCATTTAGGCACAGAAAGGAGAGCGAGCGTATCCTTTAGCATCAGCTTATACCCTTTCTGGAGTGCACCTTATCCACTGCTGTGTCTCGTCAGCTCTGATGACTGCATACGTCTGCAGGTATTGAAATATTCCGATACACAAATGCTAAGCCTAGGCATTCTGAAAGGCGCCAAAGGAGGCAGAACCACGGCGAGGAATGAGAAACGAATGCAACGGCGGGGGCCCTCCCCACCCCGAGAGCCGGAGCACATACTACACCCACGCATCCCAACCAGGCAGATGGCGCACGGTCACCCCACCCTCCCTGTGTCCCTGGGACAGAAGAGGGAGAACTCAGCATCCAACATAGAGTTAGCAGCGTATAGTCTTTATGTTAGCATCCCACAGCTAAAGCCTGTGAGAAGGTAAAAATCGTGCTACAAAGAGCACCAGCCTGATAAACAACCACTGCCGTACCCTAATCTGATGGGAGCATGAATCTTCCGCCAAGCTGTGCTCTACAGTTCTTCCCCGAACGTGCTTTGTCTCTGGAAAAATGCATGTGTGGCATCATTAAAAGCAGGATACAAGCTTGCCTGTCATCGACGAAGTAGATAAAGAATGGCTTGATATTCTTTGAAGTACAGAACACACACCATATCTAAGAGTCTAGAATAAATTGCCCGATACATTCTAGATGAGAAACAATGCGTCACATTATTAAAGACACACTAATGCACAAAGGAACAGGCTTAAGGGGGCATTATCATTTCGTAGGCTTTCTCCCCCCCCCAGCTGGCATATGTAATTATATTATTGCTGCGGGACCCAGTGGGACTTTCACTGTTGACTAGCGTAATTCCTAGAATAAATATCTGTAATG
Source organism: Steatornis caripensis (assembly GCA_013398225.1). Classification (NCBI taxonomy): domain Eukaryota; kingdom Metazoa; phylum Chordata; class Aves; order Caprimulgiformes; family Steatornithidae; genus Steatornis; species Steatornis caripensis. The sequence continues at coordinate 151,925 of VZSC01011558.1, forward strand.
AATCTGGTTTCTTAGGGATATTTTAAAATTTTTTTTGGAGGGTGGGGGGGGGCGGTCAGGAGAAATTGAGCTGGAGCCGTCCTTACCCTGAAACTCAACGACCTTTATTCTGTCATTTAGCTCAACAACAGCTTGTCTAAGTGTCTGCTTTTAATCGATAGAAAGTTAAAAGAAAGTTTCAAGTCCGCATAAGGCAGGCAAATGTGCAGCATTATTTTAAGACAAAAATTACTACTTGACCTCCTGTGAACCATTTATACTTTGAACAGTTCAGATTGCTGGCTCTGGTGTCTCTCTCGGCTAGTATCAATGCACAAGCTAGCTTCCGTTATACTGGCTTTTTTATTTTCGTGATTGCTATTCTAGTAACAAGCAAAGCTCCCTTTGCCCAGCCGAGCTTACAATTATTAAACCAGGCAGCGCATCTCAAGCTTCTTCTCCTCTTCACTGCCTGCTCAAGTGGAGAATTAAGCCATGTTCACAGATTAATACCAGCCGTTGTTTTGTATCCTCATACACCAGTCAATGTTAGGCAACTACAGTAAAAAAATGCACAAACAATGAAACAAAAGTACAAAGAACAGCTCACTACTACAGCAAGCCATTTAAACAGCTGTCTTGGTTTATCCTTCCCAGAGCGCAGTGTTTTCTTCATTCCCCAGCAAGCATCTCTTCAAAAAAAAAAGTAAACCTTTGTTAGTGCCTACGAACTGGGCAGAGCTGGATGAAGTTGGCAGAGATTTTCTTCATTTGTTTCCCATTTAAAATATAAGGCTTTATTTGCCTTTTGCACTACTGTGAGGTTTGTGTTTATATATGCTTTCGATTTGCAGAAATTAATTTTGTACAGGCACCATATATATATATGAAGATTAACTGCTATTTGCAAGCTTAAGGATTCTTATTAGCTTCAAAAACAATTTTTCCCCACAACATAAATGGCAAAGAAAAAATCAGAAGGAAACGTTGAGGTTGAAAAAATTAGACGCCCTTTCTCTGCTTATTCCCCAAATACAAGGAACAATAGAAAATACTCAGGTTTCCACGAATACTACATTAGCTGCAAGTCATTCAAACAGGAATTCCTTTAACAAATAAAGGGGAACGAAATGCACTGCGTGTGCATGTACGAACTCTACCCTTCCTATATTCAAATGAGTCTTAGAGGCAGAGTCCACTTTGCTATTAACTTGTTCAACATCCCCTGTTCGGTTTTCCCTCTCCTCCAACTTCCATCTTGCAATGTTTGCCCTTGTTGGGGGAACTCTTTTGAAGCAGGAGCGTAATGTCTCATTTTGGGGAAGCACGTAGCTCCTTGAGTCACTCTGTGAATGAATGTCTGAAGACAGCAGCCCAGCAGTTGAAAGTAACGAAGATCGTGGGTTATCATCAGAACTAATAATCCCACAAAGGAATCTCAGTTCTTCTAAGAATTCAGTCCAAGTTAACCTGCACTAAAAACGTGGGGTGAACCGAGGAGGGGAGGGTGCTCGTGCTGCGCGTTCTCAGAGGGACGATACGGCTGCTGTCTGGCTTTGCGGTACTTGAAGGAAACCAGCGCTCAGGAGGAGACGGGGAGGAGCAGTCCCTACGCATTCGAGGACGCTGGAAGCCACAAAGGCAGAGGAGCCACCTCCCAGCCGAAGAGTGTGGGACCTGCGGCAGGTCTCTTGCGTCCCAATGGCGGCACGCTGTTACTGCAGACCTCAAAACACCGCTGGTGTGGGTTTTATAGGCATTTCTCACCTAATCTCTAGCAAAGCGAACTGAATCCACACAGTGACATAGACCGGCACGAGGCTGTAGAATGCAGCCATGTGTGTTTGCACCAGCGGTGTATCTACCTGGTTATTTCCAAATTTGATATCAACATACAAGTAATGCTTCCAGTTCTGACTCTTGAGGCACATCATTCCGCCTGACTTGTCAGCGAACTCCCATCTGGGAAAGCGATTCTGTAGTTGCGCTTCTGAGACACTTTGCATGCTGCTGCAAGCCCGAACACGATCCCCTAGACTCAGGTTGGGCAGAGAGGGAGCGACCATGTTACAAAACACGCCCGCAGATAAATTCTTGAAGTGTGTTGATTTTCGCGTAACACAGTTTTCTTAAAAACAGTTGACGGTACGGCACTAGCAGGTTTCAAACTAACTCCCCTCGAGCCTGCGTCCACCCACGGTGCCCAAAAGCACGCTGCTACGGTCACGTCTGAAAGACCCCACAGCACCGAAAGGCCACAGGCTTTCGGCAGGGCGCAGAAAAAGGGACAGAGCCGATGATAACTCTCTCGCTCCCTGTACAGATGAAGTACTCCAACTGGACGTAATGCAGGCCGGGAGGAGACAGAAGACCCGATCCCTCGAGTTTAATCTGTAACTTCCAGTGAGTTATGTTGTGCCACTAATTTCTGGTGCCTCTGTTTCTTTAGAAACTTACCACGAGGAAGGCGTGTATTTTGCACCACAGGATCGAGTCTCAGTGAAGCGATTACCACATTATTAAGAAGTGAGTTCACTTAGCCTACACAGATCTCTCTAAATAGATACTTCCCAAAATAACCTGATTTCTAAGGCTTTTTAAAAAAATGCACACGTAGAAGTTGTTTATTCCCAAAGAGATGAACCAAAGCGTTCGCTGCACTCTAAAGTTCCTTTCCAGAGCTGGATTCCTTCCATGGCACCTTTTCACCTAAACACATTTGTTTTATTTGAAGCGGTGTGTTTTAGTGTGTATGTCTCTTGAACCTCATCTGCCTGAAACTCAGCGAGAGAATCAGTGTCCCGTATGGGATAGTATGACGGGATATTTTATACGCAATCTCTTCTGTAGTATTTCGGTCCAACATTTCCCGGGATATTTAATCTCGGCTTTATAAAAATGGAGTGTCCTGTAAAAGGAAACTGCATTAGAGGGAAAGCAATAAATGCTTCATTCAGTGTGCGTGGCCAAAATAGCTCACGGAGTCTTGGAATGAAAAGACCCTTGTCCATAAAACACAGACACAATTACAAGCGTAGACAGGATGGTTTTGCCTAGAAGGGGAAAATGCCTTGTAACAGTAAGGAGGAGGGGTGAAATCTCTCGATGGGTAGGGCAATCGGTTTGATAATAATTAGGACACTTGCAGTGGGGAGTGGGGAAGAGACGGGAGGTCAGAAGTGCGTCAAGGGGACAGCAAAGTGCCTCTCCGATCTTCCTAAGGAAGCCGCTTCCTCTTGTTCCCTTACTGTCTCCCTTAAGACAATGTTTAGGATAACTCATCGCAGAAACATTCCAAGGAGAAAAACCTATCGATTCTCACTCCCTCCTCCTCCTCCATTGTTCTTTCTCAGCTGTACCTTCTTGAGTGCTGTAACGCTTGATCCTACCCTTTTCTACGTCATCCTTCTCTTCAGTTGTTTGCATGTCACTCTGAGCACTCTCATCAATTTTGCGCTTTGCCTTCTGCTTCCGCCCCTTCATCTTGACCCTCCCTTTTATCTCTCTGGTCTTAATCTGCAGTCCCCCTTTGGCTCCTCGTAAGTCCTCTCTCCCGAGGGATTCGTGTTGCAGGTGGCAGCAGCGAAAGCAAGTTGAGGGGCACCTCGGAAGCCGAAGCCACAGGACTCGGGTGATGATTTGCCACGGTACCAGATCCCACGGCAGCGCTAAGAGGGATCCCAGAAAGACCTCATCTGTAAATGGCGGTCCGTCAAGCGCGGTGCCTTTTTTTATTTGCCATCAGTTAATGACTCCGCAGGCCAATTAAAATTGCCCCACGAGGTTCAAATTGGCATGAACGCTATCCTGCAGAACTACAGCGACACTACCGACATCAGAAAGGAAGCCTGACTGAGGCTCAGCACTTTGTCGTGTTCGCTTCTCGCTTCCCTGATAGCAGCTCAGAATTTGGTCTCAACAAGAAGGACCGAAGAGGCAGCAGTCGTGCCTAAAACATTTTCTTCCGATAAGGAAGTTACCAAAAACAAGTTAGTCTTTTGGTAGGGCTATGATTGCAGAGTAGCTGTCAAATGTAGGAAAGACGCTCTGCACGTCTACAATGCGGTAACTGTTCCCAAAAGGATCTTTCAGATGTCACAGCATTTCTGTCCCTTCAGGGAGCGCTGCTTTCAGTTGCTCCCTTGATCACAAGTTCTCTGACAGGACTGCATTGGGGAAAAAAATTGCTATTTGCAAGCTCTCTTCAGGCTATACTCTTTTCATGCTCACGATCGCTAGACTTCTATTCAGTGAAAAATGCAGGCTGCGGAGACGGGGCTTATATATTCGCGGCACTTTGCAGCACACAGGAAATTTAAGGTAGACAAGCGCACAGTGTACCGAACCGTGCGTGGGACTCACAGTGAGGAGACCCAGGTGCTCTTCCTGCTTCTGCAGACAGCCTGCAGTGACACGAGACTAACAGGCCTGTGATCTGGCTGCCTACACTGAAAAAAATGTATGTTATGCATCATCAGTTTACTTCACCACCATGACATCTGCAAATATAAAGGAGAGTCAAGTAGAGAGAGAGTAGCAGGAGGTGCTCTCCCATCTCTTGCCACGGGATCAGAATCTGAAGACAATTCGCTCTCATAGTCCTCTGCTTTTTGAGAGCAATCGGATGTGATTTGTTCCAAGGCAGAGTGCTTTCTGAAGAGGCTATTGCATGCTTTCCAGATGGGCTTTGCATTATCTCTCCATACTGTTAGGATACACTTAAAGAGCACTGCCAGCAACAGGAAGTTGCTGATGTGCTTGCTCTGTGTTTTAAGACGCCTTAAGGTGAGCTGCCAGATTTTCAAACAGAGCTTTTTCTGTTTTGCATGCCAAATATTTCTTAAAGAAAACATACTCCATTTTCTCTTGTCTGTAATATCACTCAGTTTCCCTGCTGGCATGGAAATTACCTTCTAGTCGCATTGCAGAGTAAGCAAAAACAATTTTCGCTTATTTCACTGGAAAGCGTACCGAGTAGCTGGTTAAATTACATCTTCGTACCGAACGCACTTCACGTAAAAAAAATTTTGTCTGTTGGTATCGCTGTCAGCTTTCAGATGGATAATTTTCTGTAGCGATGCCAGAAGCACTCACTGACCTTGTTTTCCAAATGGAAAGTTGTCGTGGCACATGCCAACATTGTGTCTTACACCACTGTCTAGACATGGCCAAAATTACTCTCAGCCTTTACTGACACTGTTGTGGGGACAGAGATAAGTCCGTAACGCAGCTTTTCAAGGCACCCACCAGAGTGCAAAGAAATTTCTTTGACCTGAACCAAAAATGAACCCAGACAACAGAAGCGCATTACCATCTTGGCCTACTAAAGCACAATTATTTTTGCCTTCACATGTCAAAATGAAAAATGTGCAGCTTGGTTATTATTTTTATATTGTAAATAAGAAATTTGTTCAAGACTGAAAAATGCAAAAAGCCACAGACAGATCCCCAGGGAAAGAGCGTGCCCTCGTCCCCTCCCCAATAGCCAAAAGCAGCAGAAATTTACTCACTTAAGTAAACACACATCAAGTCGTCTACATCTGCCTAGTCTGAAAGGAACACTCTACAGCGTGTGATCTTTTTTCTTACTCCTTTTTAATTCTCACCGTGTGTCAGGTAGGCATTTCCAGTCTAAGACTTAACAGTAGAGAAATTGCCAAGGCAACACCATTTTCAGGTACAGCTGTCTCTGGCTTTCCCGTGCTGGATTTAATTCTCACGCTGTGAAATACCATCCTTTACCTAGGCTACTTCAACTACGCGGGCAACTGCACCGTGAACTGAGCTGCTGAAACATAGCCGACAGCCACTCCTAACCCAAGAAGCTCCACGTGAGAAGCTGCGGCAGCTTAACTGCCTCCAGAACGGGCTTACGCGCACGCCTGCCGCATAGACCAGACAAAGCAAAACTCCTCATTTCCTTGGTAGGACCAGGTTTTTCTCCCAGGAAACCGCACAGCTCCTGACTTAGTAGACAAGCCACGTTTCCTTTAGAATTGTCATGGAAATGCTGTGAAAGAAAGAATTTATCTTGGACATACTTTTTTTTTTAGTAACCCATTTCTCTTATCCCCCAATGTAAATGATCTAATCGTGCTTGCGCACAACACAATCCACATCTGCCTCCCCCTCTGCCTTTTTTGTCCTGCTTGCTTCCCTTCGGCTTACGTCACTTTTCTTCCCCTGTAGCAGAGCCATACTCGGTCAAGCCATCTCCAATCCGATTGTGGAGTTAAGGAAAATTTAACTGGGACATAACAAAAATCGTGTTGTCGCTACTTTCCTGGCTTAATGCGTGTTTTAAAAACTGTGTTTTTCCATGTGCCCACCTTGCAGTGTCTGTTTTCGTCAGGCAAAAGCTCTCCACTTCTCTGTACGGCGCTTAGCGCGGAGCCCGGTTCGTAGTTGGTGCGGCTGCCTTTTTGTAAAAAAGGCGATTAGGAGGAAAAAACCCCTCAGTTTTGTCGTGCTGGAGATGAGGAAAACAATAATCCACTGGAAAGCATAGTTTGCCTGTTAGTCGTTGGTCTTTGTGCCGTATCGGTTGCCGTGTACTGGACAAAGCAACCGTACTGAAAATGATGATATGATCATACAGCCCAGGCTTTAGCACGGTTCACAGCACCTAAGAACAAACTATAAACATGTCTGAGTTCCCTAGGAGATGCAAAATTAAAGAAAGATTTGTATGTTCTTTTAAGTATGACGTACGGCATTGCCACCAGAGTTCTATCACCTGTGTCACTTACCTCTAAACAGAAAAATCACATTAAAGCCCCAAAACAGTCAAGAGTTGCTTTAGGACGCTTCATTAATATTTGGTATTTCTAATCTAACATACATGGCATATTCGAAGCAAAAATTTTGTTCTGCTTCCGTTTGCCTTGAATCCCCTTTGGGGTTTTTCCTTGCCTCTGGTACTCAGTTTACTTGTGTGTGTATATAAACACACACATGTCTATAAACAGCCAGAGAAAAGCTACATTTCTTACATAACAAGGTGACCACAGAAACTGAAATAAACCAATACTGCAATCCACACGAGGTGATGCGCTCAGAGTCAGGCTGTAAATCTGCAAGCAGCGTATGCCAGACTGAGATTACCGAGACACAGGGCTAAGTTCACCTGGTCTCTGCTGCTAACTCACCGGATGACGCTGGTAAAAATCCCGTTCTTGCACAAAGACACCAACCGCCTCTTTGTAAAACAAAAGTGATACGCATTTCCCAAATCTCAGTTACTGACTTCAGTGGGAGTTGCGCTTGATAACGAGTTGAATAAGTATAGGATCCATCCCTGCATTAGCCTGTACGGGATGACTTGCATATCACAAGCGTCACCCTGAGACATCAGCTACTCCAAGCAGCTCTTTTGAAACCTTGGAGTTTCCCTTTAAGATCCGATGAGATCTGTGTCGTTCCGCAGCTCGTTTTACTTCCTCAGCATTTTCTCACTTCCACATTGTACGTACTGGCAGTCATGATCAGATTGTTTCAAAACAGCGCCCTGCTGAACACAGGGAAGTTTTAAGCGCCGGGTCTGATCTCACACCAGCACCGAGCCAGCAAAACATCACCAAGTCAATAGTTACCCTGGATTGCTGTTAGGATAGAAGAGGTGAAAAGCCGATCCAAACTCATTTGCAAAAAGTATAAACACCACTCTGCAAATTATTGAAGTCTGCCACCTTTAAGACAAGAAATCCAGCTCCGAAGGGACTTGAATTGCACTAACCAAACTGTCAGGGTCACCATCAGAAACCCAGAGAAGCTGTCGCTGATGATGGAATAACATCGGCAGTGTAGGGAGCGTATGCTTTTAAAAAACAAAATCAATCTTAAAAAGCATTCTAAGGGACGTAAGCTTTTGTTTTTCGACATTGCCCCCTCCCAACTGACGAAGTAGTTCTCTTATCTTACAAAATTGCCATTTCACTTGCTCCAAAGCATACAGTGCAAGAGCTCAGTTTCTCTCCTCCTGCGGTTTTCTTCTCTATTTCAGAGGAGTGCCTGCTTTGAACGAGGAGAGAATCAGACATTCCATCTTCAGTGCTTTTGTTTCAAAGATAAATGACTGTGTTTTGCCGCTTTCGCCACGGCTTATTCCAGACATCTCCTGCCAATTCAGACTGGCTCAGTGCCAAGACTTGATACACAGCAAAAACAGTCGAAAAATAGCAACGCTCCATCTGATCAGCTGATTTGAAAGTTTTGTGCACTCAAAGCTGGAACAGTTGGGAAGGAAGGTGGCAGGCCCGCAGCATTTTTAGATACCTGTTGCTGTTGAAGTGCTTTGCAAAAGTTTACTCCGTGTGTTTTGGACAGGAAGCGGATGACTCAAGAAGCTTAAACGTGGAAAGAAATGTAAGAGGGAAGGGAGTCAGAAAAGAGAGAAAGAACTAATTGCTATAGAACACGTGCAAATGTAAATGTGCGGCCAAGCAGGAGACATCAATGCGTCACATGTGGACAGAAGATAAACTGAAGGTCGGCTAGAGCAGTGCTGCAAAGGCAAAGTGACAACACGCAATTAAAGTCTCTTTTGTAAAGAATGGCCCAGTGCCAGTGTTTGATCCCCCGCAAGGATTCACAATTGTTTTATAAATTTCACAAAAAAAGAAAAACCACCTTGCTTTCCGCTGCCTTAGCTTAAGGACACTGAAAGAAACAGGGCCAGATTCATTTCCTTTGAGGCTTTTTCTAGTGATCTGTCAGACAGAAACGTCTTCATAAACACTTAATATGCTTCACCTCCGTCAGTAATCAAGTCCACAATGGTAGAAATAAAAGCATTAAAACGCAACAGACACCATTTCCGTGGGGATATTTTATTTTACACGAACGCTAGAGCAGACAATCCTATTCACATCTTAAAGCAGTTTGCACACGGTGTACCGTTTCGGAAGCAAGTTTTAAGTTAGACCAGCTCCTTTATCACAAGTAACTCCTCGAACCACAGCATGTGGGAGGCAAAAGTGTTCAGTCCAAGTCAGAAACAAGTCAGCCGCTTGTGTAACGTTGTAATGCACGTAACTCATTAAAAAACTATTTAGGCCATGGACTTCAGCTTGAGTCTAACACCTGCTTCCATACAAAACCATTTCGTAAGTTCCCGATGCAATTTCAAGTGGAAGCTTCACCCTGCAGAGTGAGTCCGTACATGAGGTTGTCGTTTTATTTTTGTTTCTTTTCTGTGAGCATCCAGAGCCACTGACTAATCAAAAGGAGAGTCTCCTACTTCTGTGCTCCTCTTGGAGCTCAAGAGCAAACATAGTAACCGGAGTGAGACTTTTTGCATCTCACATTGTCGAGGAACGGGCTGCGGTGCTGTTACAGCATGCAGAATTTTATGCCACCGTCATCTCACCTGTGAGAGATGCTAATTACTTCAGAAAGATTTTCTTTTTTTCTCTTCAGGATGAGCGCGAGAAAACCTAACTGAAATGTCAGCTTCTGCATTTCAACACTGACAGTTAAAAACCCAAAGCTTTCTGCTTGTCAGCTGCTGGGGGTTTGCTCGAGGGACTGCTCAACACTTTGATTCCACGTGGGGTTCGCCCTTCCCTTTTTTTTAAACAGTCTCTTTTAAGACTACGACTGCATTTCAAAATCTTCAAACAGAAGAGCCTGACTAAAAATAGGCTTTTTGAGAAATAAAGCCCAGTGCAAAACTCCCACTGTGAGTAAGAAAATGAACACGGTAGGGTCTTAGTCTTGTTTTGACAGAGACATTCTTTGGCCACCCCAGCTGCCCGTCAGCTCGGAAATGGAATCGAAATCCTTCTCTTTAAGGGGCAGCTGGAAGCAACTGTGGGAGAGAGGGGAGCACTGTCACAGAGCGGTAACCCAGCTCTGAGCCCAGCCACAGCCAACTAATGCAGGATGCTCCGGTGTTCCTAAGGGATGGACAACATTTTCTGCACGGATGGCTGTAGCACAGCAGAGCTGTGACAACCAACGGATTGTTCGGTTCACTATACTCTGGTGACTTCTTAAGCAAGGGTTATGTAAATATTTCAGGAGCTACCTCTTATCATTAAAAACAAAAAAATAATCAAGGAGGCTTTTACCCTATGTCAAAAGCCTTTGTGCTACTGACTGTCTTAGCTGGTTTGTTATCGCTCTGCTTTGAAGCGCTGATTTCCACGCCTTCACTTCCACCTGCTAGGTGCGACTCTTGGCAAAAAGATTTTTTTCAGGTCTCTGACCTGAAGGGCCGTAACCCTTGAATATAGAGAGTAAGGTGTGCTCTCTTGGCTGGCCTGCACCCTGATGGACAGATCCGAGGGCAAATGGCAGTTCGCATGAGAGGACTCAGTTAGCATCACACCATTAGCCTATTCCTCCCATTTTGAGACAGGTTTCGCATCAATGACTCCAATGTGCTTTCAGTAGGCACGCCATGTATTCAAGTAATTGGTAAGCCAGCGAATCCCAACTGCCATCCAAAGCATAGCGTTTTTTCTTTTTTCAAGCAGGAACGCTTCTTACCTCACAGGATTTTGTGCTTCTAGGCTTCACTTTTTCAGCTTCTCCCCACCATCGTGAAAAAGGCCTATTTAAAATTCCCCGGAAAACGCACCCATAAGTATAAGATTTCCAGAGCTGCTATTTCAAACAATGAACAGCTCGCATAAGATTTGTGGTTTACAGTGACAGAGTCAACAATACCGACCTGCCACACGTCGCAGTAGCTTCGCGTTCTTTAACTGACACAACAAAGCATGTTTTTTCCTCTGTAAAGCACAAAATCCTCCAGAAATTGAAGTGAAAGCTGCATGATATCATTTGCTTCCAGAAAGAGAAAGCAGTATCAGTCACTCTAGGTAACATAGCTGACTGCCTCCCAATTAAAGGACCGTTTCCTGAGAGGCAGATACTTTTTATCTTGGACACGGGAATCATGTAGTAGCCTCCCTCCTGCATCGCCTCAGATGCGTCCGGACAACCATCGAGGTTATCCTACTAAGCCTTACAGGTAGAAAGTTCCAAGAGTGTCACGTAACGAAAAGACAAAACAGAGGCATAACAAATCATCGCTTTGTTGTGGGACTGAAAGTAACACGTGTTGTTGTGGAACTATCTATTTTATTTGGAGAGCCTAAAGCAATTTCCAAACCACAGCCCTAATTCTGAGGACCTTCAAGGTCAACCGTAGCCTTACTCGCTGGAGCTGGAAATGAGCAAAAGCAAACAGAGCGAGAACTGGGTGGGGTGCAAAAGGCCAGGAACGCATAGCTATCTTCCCCTCTTTATGGCTCATCTCAGAGTTCATGTGACTGCACAGGCACACTCTTTAGATAGAGGAGGGAAGGCAGGGAGGCGGGAGGATACCCTCTGCCCTCTGAGCTCCAGAGCTCCCGAGCAGACGTTTCCTCCGCAGTGCATTACAGAGGCAGATCAAAAGCACCCCTCTCTGCAGAGTCCGGTCTCCGTTGTGCTGCTTTTTTAATGCACGTTCAGATTTAGCGCCGCTTGCGTTGCACACCTCTCCTATTCACCTTTATTAGCGCAAGCACCCGCCTACCGTGCGTTCGGCGTTAGGCTGAACAAGCGCTCCTAGAACTGTGAAACGCGCAAAGGGAAAGCTCGGGTGTTATACTCCCTAAGCTTGATAAACATAACTAGGGCAAAGTCTTGTGGGAAGCCTAGCACTGCTTCTCTGAAAAGGCACAGAAAAGCTGTTGCTGAAATAAAGCCGAAGGACATATACGTGATGCTTACAAGAGTTTTTTTAAAAAATATTTCCCTCTTAAGAAAACTAGTCAATAAAGCCCATAACCATCTTTTAACCCTCCCGGACCTGGAGAGAGTCCGAGGGTCCCACACGGATTAGAGCTGCCTGTCACAGGAACACGTGGCAAGACCCGGCACGGGGCCGCGCTCCAGTCCGATACCACATCTCTGCATCAATGTTAAGAGACGGGCGAGAAGGGAAACCCAGGGCTGTGAGCTTAGTACCGGTCGATTTGTACATGCGGGTGCAAATATTGCTCCTGCTACGCGAGGTAAGACAAGCATAAAATCCCTCCTTGCTGCTCCACGGGCATGGGTAGAGGGTAAAAAACCTAACTCCTTCCCCACATAGCCACGCTATGGGGCTCCGGCCTTGGTAATACAGCTTTCTGTGATAAACGATCCGTACAAGGCAGCGGATTTCTTATGGAAGCAACACGTTCCCTTTTCTTACCCAGAGCCACTCCAGAGACAAAGGAGACTGGCACGGGGCCTCACTTCACCAGTCACATAAGGTTTTCTTTCTCATTGACAGACTGCTAGGAGAAACTCTTTTCTTGACAAGCCTGAGACACAGGCTAAGAAAAAACTCCGAGGATTCTGTGAAATGCTGAGCCCATTACTCGGCAACCACAAAAAGAAACTGGTCTCAGATCCAGCTGCTGAGAAATGCTGCAAAGTGACACCTTCTCACTTAGTTTGGGCAGTCACAGAGTGGTTTTGTTTTAAGCTCACGAGAAATAATACTACCAGCATCACATCCAGCAAGAAGTGCTGCAACATCTGTACTAACTTGTTGATCGGCTGCTTGAACCCCGATTTGGGACAACAAACTCGCACCTCTAGAGAAGGAGGAGGAGGCTGGCCTGGTTACACTGCACTATAACAAATCCACCTTTAAAGAAGACCTCGCACTGCCGTTGCACGACAGCATTTCCAATTATCTGTCAGGGTACGTGCCTTGTGGCCCAAGAAGTACCTTTTCCTAGCCCAAAAAAAGCGCCGCCAGGTTTAGTTGGTCTACGAACACCTAAGAGAGCCACAACTGCCCAAACAACTGTTTTCCTGCTTTTGCACCTCAGGAAAATCCCGACAAGTCCAAGTCTGCGGGCACGTGAGGGTCAGCCAGCACAGCGCTGCCTGGAAAGCAGCAGCTGCTGTGAATCATATCCTGGGAACTCCACCGAGAGGGTACAGATAAGTGAGGACAGGGCAGCGTTCCCTTTCTGTCCCGGGACCCGGCTGTCTCATGTTCTCAACGAGCAAAAGAAACAGTATATGGGAAAATATTTCAATGGAAGTGCAAAAACTGCTAGAAAACTCTAGTTATTAATAGTCCACTGTCCAGAAGGAAAAATGTATTTTGCAAGTTTCCAGAGAGGTATTTTCCTACCCTGGTGCTGTTAAACATTTCCACAGAAAATCTGGGTGATACTTTTGATAGAGAAAAAAAAAAAGAGATCACACCTCTAAAATCTGACACTGAGCCGGGAGGCCTGCGTATACGACAGAAGAATAGAACTAGATTTAAGCGTGGCTTACTTAAAAAACAAGAGCGCAGCTAGGTACAGACATGAGGAAAGCGCTCGCCGCACTGGAGCAGGGGAAGGGAGGCATCCGGTCGCGCCGCCGTTCTGCAGGAAGGGCTCACGGGGTTACAGCAGATCACAGAGTGGACCCAAGCCAGCTGTATTGCCTGGTTCTGACAAGGGGCAGGCACGAAGTAGGCCTACGTTATGCAAGAACAAAGGATGCAAGAGGTGTGAAGTAACCTTTCCTTACTATTCCATATCCACAGGAGCGCTGCGTCCAAGTAACATACTGCGCTTCAAGACGAGCTGTGGACGAACGGGATCAGCTCCAGAGCACGTCGGTGAGAACCAGCAGGAGTCTGGAAACCATGTGGCCTGTGAGTAAGTATTAAGCGGAAGGAGTGGTTTAGCCCAGAAAGGAGAAGACTCAGTACATAGCCTGTTATTTACAAAAATAGCAAATGGGAGGGGGACAGTCTGTGTGGGCATGTTCCCTTTAATCAGGGCAGATAAAGGTGTACCTAAATTACACCAAATGAAACCTCGGTTAAACATCGTCGACAAATTTTGTAGCTGCGAGGATAATTAAGTATTGAATGAGTTGCCTGGGGAGGTGGTGATGTTTCCCGCACAGGGAGATTTTCATAACAGGCCAGACGCACAGGTGTAGTTCATCCTGCTCTGGGGTAGGAGAAGAAACAGGATGAGCTCGTGAGATCCCTTTGAGACTTACCTTGTAGTCTAGAGGAAACGCTGACGCTGCTGAGCAGCTTCAGTTCCTCCTTTCTTCTACAAGCGAAAACAAGGGTGCAAATATGTTTTCAGAAGAGAGTTCTTGACCAGCCCCCTACTCCCCCTTTACCTGGCTAGTCCGACCTCTCCCTTCCTTCTCTTCCTTCTCTAGAGGCCTGAGTTTGTTGTCCCAAATCAGGGTTCAAGCAGCCGATCAACAAGTTAGTACAGATGTTGCAGCACTTCTTGCTGCATGCGGTACTAGTAGTATTATTTCTCGTGAGGTTAAAACAAAAACACTCTGTGACTGCCCGAACTGAGCGTATTAGTTTTAGGTTATTTCGCATTCTCCGGGCAGTCCCTCTTCCCAGTGCTCCCTCGCTCCTTCCCTGAGGATTTAACTTCTTCATCGCCACCCCACCTATGCCGCACGCACTGTCTAACTTCTGAGCGTCTGACAGGTTACGTATCCCGTACAATCCTTGGCAGCTTGCTCGGTTTTGTCATTTACTGCTTCTGTGTTAGACCGGAGTAAAGCCTTGTGTGCCCCGCTGTTGAAATATTATCCGTCCACTGATACTAGTTTGCATAATAAAGATGCAAACTGCTCCACACCGTGTGGCTCAGCTAGAACCTAGACCAGCAACGCCACCAGACCCACTCGCTGTCCTCGCGCTCCCACCCGAAACCGTCAGGTCAAGTGCCACGCAGCATTTTGCAAGGGCTGAAAAACAGGCTTGTTTCCCGACTCGGCTGACAGAGGCCGAGTACAGAGCCTTGCCCAAGGATAGCTTCCTCTTTGCTGAGAGGGTATCGCTGAGAATCCGTTGGTGGGTTTCAGTGTTTCTGTTCCTGCTCTGGAAGTTGCCCCTCTTTAGCACTCTGTGATCAGGCTGTGTCTGGTGCCTGCTGACAGCCTTACGGACAGCTGCTAGAAAGACGGTGCGAAGCACACATCAACAAAATGGGCGCGCGTTTCCAACAGCTGCTTTCCCAAACAGCCTTCTGGAGCTTAACGTACAGCGAGCGCTTTGTGCCCAGCTAGAGACAGTCCTTTTTTAGCCATTTTGCCTGGCAAAACAGAAATCATCCCGTCTCCACGTAGCTCAACTGTTTCATCACAGACGATGAGGCAGCAAAAAACGTCTCCCTCGAACGGGTAATGGGCCACCTCTTAGCGATGCAAGGTACAGCACTGCCGCTACCTCCTAGGGCTTGTTTGACGAAGGCCTTCCCACTTGTTTCAGGATGGGTGGCTAGCCAGTCGCAGTCATCCCCTCCGCCCACCAAGATACTAACCGACATCCAGGTTAGCCCCGATTCCTTACTGACGTGGCGTTTCTGCTCACGCTTCAATTTTTACACGCTGAGGATTACGATAACTTCTTCTAGCTAAAGCTGGTGGTGGTTCTGCCTGGCTCTGCCCCCACGAGATCTGGGATTTTGTCTTGAAGGTAGCTTTCGTGATAGATCACCAATGACCAGCTATTCAAATAGCCCACTCCCACACCATAGTTCTGCCTCCTGTAGCCTCTTGCTTGTCATCCTGCTTGTCATCCTGAAGGTCCCGTGTCGGGGAGCCCTTATCGTCCAGGAAAATATTTCCATCATCTAAGTTGTCCCTGTAATCAGGTTTATAAAAGTGTATAACCTTTAAGGCAGACACCACGCTCCACACGCAGTGAAAGCACTGGCATTTACAGCGTGAAGCCTGCAAGACAAGTTTTGCTTTAGCCTGCCACCTGCTAAGTAGAGAGCTTTAGCGCTGCTGTCGGAGTTCCCCGAAGCAAAGGCTATAAAGAAGTAAGACTTGGCGAGAGCTGCTGTCATCTGCAAGACTGCCTCTTTGATCCTCCTTACACTTCTGTAATCATGCCAACATCTCTGCTAAACCGAACAGAGCTGCTGCATAAAGGCAATCTCCTTCTCGCTTCCTTTTTTCCTCTGACGGAATTTTTGCTTGGTGGCATTTCTTTTTATACGGTAAGAAACCCTCCGCACCTCCGTCTCCACAGTCGTGACCTCTTTATTGCAGCATTTCTGTTTAAGCTTATGGGAACCCTGACTCAAAGAAGCAGAGCTGACTTGGAGACAGGACAGCGATCTGCAAGTGAGGAGAACCTCACGTTGCCAGCCATGTGTCGGACCAGTCAGGAAACCGAGTAATTGAGCATTTCCCTTGTGCTGCTTCAGACTGGGAGCTCTACAGAATCACAGCTGGTTATTGCGTATTTGCCTAGCTCATATCGCCTTTAAATGGTCCCCTGAAGCAAATCAGGGTTGAGTAACCCAGACCGCTCTCTGGCTTTAGGGGCTGCACGTACTGTCGCTTGGGCACCATGAAAACGAAGAAGAGCGCAGATATGAACTGTGATACGTGATCAGCAATGTACACGCGCCAGTCCAGACCGTGGTCCCTCCATGCCGTGTTACAGGCACTTCCTCTGATTTCTCACTGTATTCTTCAGTACCGGATTGTGTTGCACAACAGCTAAAGAGTAGTTAACGAAGCCAGGTAGGAAACCTTGTCCTGAAGAGTCAGACGTCGCCAGGACCTGACTCTGCTGTGCCAAAAGCTGTGGCAAAACTCCAGGCAGACTCTTGCAGGGGCTCGCATTCGTGTACCGCCGGTATCAACCTTTCAGAGCGCAGTCGTTGAAGACATCGGTCAAGCGGCGTCAATAAAAATTCAGGGTTTTTTCCCCTCTAGTCCTCTTCTGATTTCTGAGCGCTGAACGTAAGCGTCAGTGAAATTTCTGAATCCTTTTGCCTCGTTCTTACGAAGCAACTATGATTTTCCTGTTACTGTATTAACACAGAAGGTTAGTCTGTAAGAAAAGAACCGAACGCTGGAGGACTACGCAATGATATGCAAGGACTGGCAGTTATGACTTAAAGCATTTGAAGTCAAAGTCTCCCTTAATTCATGTAATAGAAAACTCTATTTACTCTATTAAAGTGCATCCTATACGTTAATAATTCAATATTCATCGAAATATGTCAAGATTAACAGTATAAAAGTCCAGGTGGATTACAGAGTCAAACAGAAACGACGATTTTGCTCAAGACCCTTTGTACATCGTAGATAAAAACTGAGGGAGACGATAAAAATATGCGTACAACTAGCATGCAAGCTTTCATTTGCAATTATGATCTAACTACCGAATCCTTTTACTGCTTAGGCTTCACTGACTTGTTTCTGTTTTTGAAAGGAACAAACCATGTCCAAGCTACTGAACTATACTTATGTAGAGAGCACGAAATCAGAGCTTCCCAACATGTGCCTTTACAGTTGACATCCACCACATAATTAGTACTTTCTTCGAGAACATGTGTTTTTAAGTGGGAGAGCATCTTTGGAACCTTTGAATAGGTATTTTTAGCTTCGAAACCAACCAGAGTTTGGACACTCAAAGCACTCTCTTTATCCCGCGTTGCTTTAGCAGCGAGTACAGCGGGTCTCGGTTCACAACCAGAGCTCCCGTAAACTGCCGCAGTACTTGTTTTTTAAAAAACTCTGACAACGTCATCTGCTAGTGTCGGAATTACGTCCTTTATAGGATCTTGCATTTCGCGTGACTCTGGATTATTTCCTTCTCGGGGACAGACGGAGCCCTTTCATTTACCAATACTTGAAACGAAAGGTGCCATTTAGAAAAGAAGCAGTGTTAGGATCCCTTTAGGATCACTTGAAAGGGACTGCGGTACAATTCAGTATTTCAATGCAGCAGTTGCTGGCATATTCTTGAACAGAATTAGAGAGTGAGAGCAAGTCAAGCACAGCATTCATTGTAAACATGGTGTGAATTCATTGGCCTAAGGCAGCAAGCCAGGTCCAAAACTTACCTGTTTGCATTTCACCCTAAATATTAGGCTTCTGTGAGTACTTAACAGGTTTGTGTCCTACTCCACGAATCTTATTCTTTGTATTATTTGTGCCAGCACAGAGAGATGGGAAAATTTATCTGGATTGGAGTGGCAACATCTGACATGCACTCACTTAACCCTTCTGTCCTACATATTCATCAATCCTTTTCTTTTTCTCCTTCTCTATTTACGTCTAAGATGACATTTCGGACAAGAAAGCGAAATAAAAGATCATTGTTGTCTGCAGCACAAGGGCCAGATTCTCCGTTGCTTTCCACCATGCCGAATCACGCCAGTGAAAGTCATTTGGCTTTACCGCAGCACGAGAGGAGCACAAAGCCGCCCGAGTGCTTTGTGCTCCCTCTCCGAGTAGGTTGAAATGACAGCATAAGGTGTAGTAGAAGGTCAGTCGTATGGCACATACATAGTCCTTAACCTGGAAAGGAAAACCACCCACTGGGCCGCGACACGTACGTGTGCTCCCTCGACGTCAAACGAGAAAAACTCAGTAAGCACACAAAAACTTACTCGGGACCCCTCACCAATAGGATACAGTTTTCCCTCAGTCATTCACAGACTTAGACACAGCATCAGCTTTTTCTGTTTGGTTCAGCAGCACTAGCAGGCTCCCTCAGCTGCGCAAGAGCTCATCTCCCTTGCAACCGAGAAGAAAGCCTCTTGAATGCCAGGACAGCTGTTGCTCTTTCTTGCACAGGCATTACCACGCTGCCTTTCGTTCAAATACAGTTTCAGCAAAGTAATGAAAGTGGAAAATCAGGTAAAATCTAAGGGAGATTGACATGGAGATCACGTTGATCATTATCGAACAACGTTACAGTAAACAAGAAAACAGCAAGCAGAGCTGCAGGTGAAGAACAGCCCGAGTCATGTCTGGCTAACGGGAATTTCTACAGCAAAATTAAAAACCTAATGTAATTATATTGTTGGGATGCTCTTCACGCCAATGCTGTNGAAAACAGCAAGCAGACCTGCAGGTGAAGAACAGCCCGAGTCATGTCTGGCTAACGGGAATTTCTACAGCAAAATTAAAAACCTAATGTAATTATATTGTTGGGATGCTCTTCACGCCAATGCTGTGATACCAGAAGGAGGCAAAGAGGAATCTTCCATTTATTTGTGAAATGCCAAAAAAACCCTCCACCAAAACCTGGGGTGACATTTGAAGTATTTAAAAAATGCAGACTTGTTATGCCGTGCTCCTCAGTGATGCCTGACACCCCAGCTGGAAATCCTAAGGCTTAGACAGGGCCACACAAATTGTTTCTCCTGACAAAGTCCATCCGAAAATCCTTTTCTGTTTTTTGCCCTGTGTTTTGATGCACCTGATAATTTCCAAGCTGCGGGTACTCAGTTTCATTAAAGGAACAAACAAAAAGCTTTCTGCTGCAAAACAGTTTAAAAAAGTAGTTGGGAGGGAGAACTCGGGTCCCATCTCTTCTCTGCAAAACACAGCCTTACTTTTAACCGATTGCTTTCTCATCACAGTTGCTCTGATTCCACACTCTGATTTACCCCTCGGTTATTAAGCAGCCTGCTATTACAGGCTCAGACTTATTTTGAGATAGATATTCGGCTACCGTCGTACGGCAGGAATAACATGAAATCTTGCCTGGCTACAGCAGAGCTCACAGGTTCTTTCCTTGTCCTTTTGGTTCTTTCATTCCCAGAGCGCATTCTTCATTTTGAGCCATTTCAGCCTTACTAACCTTGTGCCTCTTCGTTCACCCGTTACGGAAGGGAAATACGCGTGAACTGTGCACTCAACGTATTTCAACATTTTAATGATCTAATGCGCATCATCATCAACAGAGTATTTCTTGTTCTAAGACCTTGATCCTGGCAATCGGAAGCATGTCCTTAGTAGCCAGAAACAGTCTTGCTGTGAGGGGATCTACGCAGTAGCTTAATGCTAAGCGCGCGTTAATGAACACAGCGAACGTGGAAAGCGGAAGCCGTTCCTAGCTCACCAGCACCTGAGCAGGCTTTGAGCAACCGTCCTCCCCTGGCGCTCTGCAGCAGCTCGTGTCAGCGGAGCACTGCGAGCTGAATGACAGAGAGGGCTTGATTTCAGACAGGTGGCAGAGCTGGGAAGCCAGAAATCTTCCAGGCGTAACTCCCATCAACTTCCGTACGCGTCTGCCAAAGGAACTGTCATTTCCCTGCTGGCAAGTTTTCATCTGGGCTGTTGCTGACAAGCCGTCGAAGCGTCCAGCCAATGCTGCTCGCACAACCGCTTGCAGGATCAACGGGGAGGGAACGGGAGCTGGACCTGAAAAGGCTTTTGGCCTCCTGCTGTGCTGAGATTATGATTTAATGCTGAAAGGTTGGCATGGCAACCAAATGCTTGGCAACAAAATGCCGCCGCCGAGGAACAGGTCCAGAAGAGAGCCACGCAAAAGCGCTGCTCAACTCTTCCGCGGGCAGATCTGTGCCCCGCTTCTCGTCAGCGCTTCTGTGGCAGCAAGGATTACATCAGAAGGAAGCGTTATTAGTAAACTAGGCAGGTCTGCAAAAAGCGAACGGCAAATTTCTCCAAAACACTTGAAATAGACCCTGGCGCCTGGCTCGGGCTCACTTCGCTCCATCCGCCGATCGCCACACGTTGCCGGGAGACAGTCTCGCTCCGCACGGGGACTCGCCGCTAACTGCCATTGTGCTCTCTCTCCACGTCCCCCTCCTCCCTTGTCCTGCTCTTGCTCCCCTCAATGACAGGCGCCTGGCAATGCCGCTTCTCAGTTCTGACACAACTAGGTCTTTTAATTTGGAAGCTTTTAGGAGCTTTCTGCATTTTCTACAATGATCAACTGAGCAGAATCCCCGACCCGCGCGACTCCAGACTTGCAACACGCGGGCTGGAAAAGGGATGCAAGTGCCTGAAAGGGTAGGGCTGACCCAAGAGGAAATTGGTGAAGTACGCTGTGAAGGACCCGTGTCGGATGGATCACAGGCTACTCGTGCGCTGCATGAGCACTGCGGCTGCGTCTCCTGAGATCTAAGACGTTAAGCCTGGGTGCCTGGTTAGTGCAGACAAGATACGGTAGCCTCATTCGTGCTGGGAACTTTTTATAAGCCATTGAAGCATACCCTTGGCTATTTAAATGTTCCCAGGCTTTCTTTCCATCATATAGGGCTTCAAAAACCTCACTTGCCTTTGGGTATTGGCAAGCTTAGTCCCACGCACGTCAGAAAATAAGCCATTCATTNTTTAGTGCAGACAAGATACGGTAGCCTCATTCATGCTGGGAACTTTTTAGAAGCCATTGAAGCATACCCTTGGCTATTTAAATGTTCCCAGGCTTTCTTTCCATCATATAGGGCTTCAAAAACCTCACTTGCCTTTGGGTATTGGCAAGCTTAGTCCCACGCACGTCAGAAAATAAGCCATTCATTCTTCAGCCTCCGTGAAGTGCTTTGCTTACAGCCCGAAAGGAAACCTTTCGGATACAGACTCGGTGCGAGCCAATACAGCGTCACCTTCCCGCGTCTGCTGGCGCCAGTGCCAATCTCTTACTTCAGAGAGCTGGGCTGTTAAGCAGATAAGAGAAGTTAAAGGGTAATGAGTTCCACGGTCGGTTTGCCAAGTACCGTGAGCCAAGGATCAGTTTATGCTGCCATTCGGCATTGTCTTCCATGGTCAGAGCAAACTGAAAGGTGGCAGCTGAGGAGGAGACCGCTGTTGTAGCAGAGACCTCAGCACAGAAGGGCTCTCAGAGAATAGTGTAGCTAGGGCATAACTAGAGAACACTGCGCTTCAGCTTCCTCAAGGATCTTGGCTAGCAGACAGTAAATGAGGAAGGATTTTAATGCTCCGTTTGCAGGGACTTAATCACACAGCCCGTCCCTGCAGCCCTGGGGAGGGCAATTCCTTTACGTGGTATTCTCAGCGTTGTATTCAAATTGAGGCATCAAGTCGTCTTGTAGTTCCCTGGATGATAAATCCTTCGCTGTCTGCAAGTAAACTAAACTGAGCGTCCCATCTCCATCATTCCCAGTACTTCTTTTTCTCATTCCAGCATTCCTGTTCCCTGTCGTACACTTCACTACTCCCTGACCGCCTCTTTTCCCTCCCTCACGTCATAGTTTTCCAGATGCCCCCGTCAGCTCTTTGCCACTCATGTCATTTAACCTGGACAAACTGACATAAGGAAAATAATTTTACTTAAGTGAACAGGCTAATTAGACTAATTCATTTCATTTCACCAGCACTTCGCCGTTCTGTTTCCAATTCACTCTGGCACCGTGGGACACATTCCCCTCGTTCTTCCCTCCCATCACTAGGAGCAGTGACAAACGAGTGAGTTACATATTGTCAGTGTTTCGAGACTCCACAGTTGAAAACGACTTTGGAAAGTAAAGCATCAGCCTCACTGTTTCCAGCTTTCAGAAATAGGACAGCGTAGCTGTGTTGGGAGCCAAGGGCGATGAGGCGGAGGAGTGGGTTGTCTGTCAGCAACCCCAGCTCTGTGCCTTACTAGCTCAAGACAAACGGTTGAGATGTTCCCTCATACAAAATCGAAGGGGAATTTCGGACTGCTCAGGCAGCAAAGTATCACCCACGTATGCCGGGTGATACAGTGGGCAGCTGAACAGTGCCGCAGTGCGTGTAGAATAAAGGTGCACGTGGAGCACCGCGCTGCTCATCGCACCCTCTCTCACCGTGCAGTCCTAATGACCACGTTAGTAACCACATTAGCAGTGCTCGCAAGCCTCACTAGGCTAGCTGTTTCGTTTGTAGAGCTCCATGAGGTAATTGTAGCTTGTCCTACTTTATCTGAACTTACGTGCCAGCTCTGCTTTTATTCACGTGTGGAACTGCATACAGAAACCTCTCGGACGCACCGGAGGCATGCCATAGGCCCGGCACAGACAAGCTGCAGGTCTCCCAGCGCGTGCAAGGGTTACGTTTGCTTGTCGCTGCCTGCCCGTCCCTCTCCTTTTGTCTTTGATTAGAGATACAAGCCACACACTGACCGACGCGTGGACAGCCGGCCAGTAAAGTAAGTGCAAGGAGGTTCGCAAGCACACACGCGTACAGCGAGGCTTTGTTCCGGTCGTGTTTACTCGCAAGGCAAACAGTTAGGCATTGTTTCTATTTGACAGATTGTAACTGTCCAGCTAGGAACGATCTAGTTCCAGCTGGTTAGAGCTGTTTTCCCTTCTTACCCACTCCGTCTCCCTCTTCGATAACTTACGAATCCAGCTTACCTAGAGACAAAAAGAGCAAGTACAAGCTGCCCGTTGGCTTCCTTACCGCTTTGAACAGGCACTGACCTAACCAAAGTCCCTATCCTCGACTGCCAGCAGAGGTGACATCCTCATGAAGCATGGCTTGAAAGGTGAACTCAGGCTTGGCAGGTATCTCAAAGACATTAAGGTCCTGCACTTTTGTTATTGTTTGTATTGTTTGTATTGTTATTGTTTGGTATTGTTTTGATATTGTTATATATTGGAGCAGCGAAGAGAGAAACCCTTTGGTAGCCCCCACTAAAGTGCTCCCAGCTTGTCAGACACTAGAGAACAATGGACGTTTGATCGTGTTGGAGCACAGCTAGGGGAACCTCAGAGCTATTTACTACCTAATCACTTTTTTGCCTTGTATAGCACCTGGTGCAGCAGGTACGCGTCATCCACTGTACAACACCAAATGTCATGTACCACTCAATACCAGTCTCAGAAAATTACTATGAGAACATCGGAACAAAGCCGCTCATTTTCTGTTAGGCAGACATAGAAAAGTAATACCAGAATGCCACTAAGTGTTGGATTTACACAGCTCTTCCCATCGCCCACCGCGGGGCTTGGGCCCTGCAATTGCAGCGACGACAAAAGTACTGGGAAAAACGTGAGGGCACGGAACATCGCTAGAGACAGTAATTTCTTTCTATATGGGAGGCGGGGACCTAAGCACACAGGGCTGGCGACTGGCTCCAGCTACGCGGGTCGCCAAAGGCACGCCAGAGTCCTGAGGGTTCAGCCAGCCAGTGTCACTACCGCAGCAAAGCAACCCTAAAATCTGTTTTCCAAATAATCTTGCTTACGTTATATAGCGTTTTGAAACTGTTTTCGGTTTCTTCCCTTCTGTAACCAAAAGCCCGTGTTCTTTACGTAGTGCTGAAATGCCTCCCAAGAGCCACAGGCACACAGGTTAAGCCTTTCAGAGCACAGTTAAAGCTGAGCTTGTACCATCGTGCAGAGCCTTTGACTCCTGATCAAACAGTAGGACTAGAAGCTAAGTGCACAGTTCATGTACATATACTTTGTGCTTATATATGTGGTTAAAGCAGTGCATTTTAAGGGCTGTAAAACACGTCACAAAATCCAAACGTAACAAGCAGAACACGAGCCCCCGAGTTCTTCATTTATTAACCCCACCACCAGTATACAAATCAAGTCTGAGACGGCAGCGCTCACGTTTCTACTGCAGTGCATTAAACATGACGCTTTAAACTTTCTTGCATGACAACCTTGCGTGCAAGAACTCAGAGCTGGGTAACCCAGACATCAGTTTCCCCTTTTGAAGGGGAAATTGTTCTTGCGGACACTGCTGATGGAAGGCGTGCTCAGCTTCAGTTTAGTGAGGCCAGCCCGTACCAGCAGCTCTCGTGACTGCCCTTCTTGCTTTTTCCTCCAGTTACTAAGAATTCTATAGATAAACTTCGCTTTATCTCAAGGGAGGAAATGACCGCAGGATGCGGAGAGTCGGGAAGGACAGCAGCCTGTTGCACAGAGGCACAGCTTTAGAGGAACAGCCGTTTTCCCATGCACATGGGAAAACAAGACTGTTAACCGCTTAAGTGTCATGCCACTAATTCAGCCCGTGCTGGGCCCACCGCTTCAGCAAACTGGAAGGGAAGACCTTCGCCCTTACAATTGGAAGAGAGAAAAGTAAACTACTGAGGCTCTTTGGTAGATTGAGCTGACTTTAAATTAGAGGCTGTGAGGCAGGGATTCTGCAACTCGCATTTCAGCAGGTATCAAGCCTGTCCCTCTGCTCTCGCTCGCCGTATAACCTCCACTGCTTGGGGTTAGTGACTAGCCAAGAACACAACGCCCAGGAGAACTGATAGCTGCCGGTCCAGTTCAGCTGTCAAAGGTCAAGGCAGCTAGAGAAAGCGCTGTACGCTCAAGAGTCGATCACACAACTGTTTCAAGAGTCACTTGGGCTCTCTTTGGAGGGCACTTGAAAAATTAAGCTGATCTGAAAGAACATTGATAAGCAGGGCATCGTCTTTTCAGAACTGCTCTGCTCAATCGCCCTTTTTTGCTCAAGTAGGAGGTCTGAGGGCCAATGATAGCACCTTCCGTATCAGTCTGCCAAGCCCCGAATGGTATTTGTCAAAATTACACTTCTGACGGATGGCTATGCGTCTGTGGCGACGAAGCACACAACGCCCATCCCTACGCTCAGAGTCACCTGCTCAGAAGGCAGCTTCAGATGTATGCCCTGTCTCTTCCTGGGAAACGTCTTAACCTCGATGAGGCATCTTTTGGTGGGCGTCTCCCTTTTTGAAGGAAAAAACTCACAACTTTATGTATGTCTCTCTTTGAGAATTTGGCTTGAGCATGTAAGTTCAGCAAAATTAGTTTCAACAATAGATTACATTTCCTTGATCACAAAGAAAAGATCCTGCTGCTATTCCTTCAAAAGTAATTTCAATAGAGAACCTGAGTTTGGAGAGGGTGACCTGGAACCTCAGAAGCCGGTAGGACTTGAAATATCCCTAAGGGTGCAACGTGCTGCACGTGTCCCGGGCAAGACCTTTGCCCCATCTAGTTACGTCCGCTGCTTTATGGGGGAGAGTTAGAGTTCACAGTTTGCAACGCTGTCTTATTTTTTTAGTGCTCTAGGATTGAAGTCCTCCAGGACTTGCTCACCTTAAGGAACCGAGGCCCATCACCTCAGTCCTTACCCAACCAACAACTTGCCACTTAGCCAGCCTCTACAGAGGCCTCGTATCTGCATTTCCTGATAAGATAAGGATACATCAAAGGTGTGACTAACTCCCGGCTGCCTCTCTGAGCTCCTTTAGCTTTGTCCCTGCAGCATTGTTACTTTGAAGTACGAGTCGTTTGCTCCCTGCTTACATAAGTCCTTCAGGGAAATCTCTACCTCACGTTAAGTGCAGTCTCGCTCTCCCTCCGCCAGAGATAAGTTACAGCACAAGCGCTAGCTGGAGCGCTGGAGGTCACAGCATGCCATAATCACTTCTCAGCATTAACAGCCACCTTGCTCTGAGGCGCAACTCACCCCACGGCTTGGGTGTCACCTCACAGATCTCTTGGTGCAATGCTCCCCCCAGCAGAGCCACTGTCAGTTTCAGGGCCGTAGCAAAGCCCGAGCCAAGATCTGTGCTGCCACGCGTTCTCTAGAGCTTTGTATTCGTTAGTTTATTTTGTTACCTCTGCTGAAGGCCGCCTTCCTCGTCCCTTCTTGAAAAACAGAAAGCTATACACGAACAACCTTCAGCTGCTTCATCGCCAAGCGCAGCAGTTCCCAAGCGCTTAGCACAGGTCACTTAAGCAAAATCTCTCCAGTTCGGGAATAAACGCAGATGCCTCCTGCAGGCTCTGCGGAAGGGATAGCAGGCACCAGCTACCAGCGGTAATGAAACCAGTAGCCATAACTGGATTTGCCCCTAAACTGAACACAGGATCCTTAGGATTACGGTACTGAGGTACCCTTGCTTACACGCTTTAAGGTTTCAATAGAGCAATTTTCAGTTACTATAACCAAAATAGAGGCCGGCGAACATACCGGTTCAGAACCAACTGCAGTAAGCATCAGGGCTACGATGCACGGTCTGAAGGCGCGGCACGAGCTTACGTCCAGAGACAATAAGAAGTTACACAAATACTTTACAGGATAAGAGAATGAAGTCATGAATAGACATCTGCCATGAGCAGACTCAGCGCAAACAAAGCAAACGGCAAGAAAGCTGCTCGCTTTCCTTTACTCCTTTATATTGTTCACAGGTCAGATCCAGGGGCCTGACTGATCCTCGCCCCGCAGGAAAACGGGCATTTAAAGAAGCACTCGCACAGTTAGGCCGGGAGTTACGGTACTATTTTCTGCTTGTTTGGCATGCCAGGTGAAAAGAAACAGAAACGGTTACACGTCCCATTTGGACGCCAGAACCAAACAGTGCCGTTCCCATAATCTGTTCGTCACAGACTCCATCTCTGGTGAAAAGCTTTTTTTTAATAACGTAAACCAGATCGGAACTGGATCACATCGCCGAGCCCGCCTCGTGCAGCGTGCCTGTAAGTGGTAGTCTTAGCTTGTCTCGTTCCCGAAGCTCTTGGCTCTCAGCACTTTCATCCCTTCATACCAGCCTGTCGCCATGTCGCGCGTGCTGTTTTATACAGGTTGCAAAGCCTTTGGCTGAGTGCTTGGGCTGAAGCACAGGTGGCCGTAGCCAAAATTACGCGATTCCTCCCCGGAGCTGGGGCTCCATCCCGTAGGCAGGCACCGCTCTTGAGCCATAGAGTCGATCAGAGCAGCGGAGTCACTATGTCACATAGATCTTCCCTTCCGAGGTCTCGACACGCTTTCTGGAGGGGACATGGCTAAACAAGCGACCTGCGCAACCTCAGATGGCGGAGCAGGTGGCGGTTTCCTGGTCGCACAGGTTAGCACGTTATGTGTCATCCAGCGGCGTGTAAACTTTATTATTCTAAAAGNTGTAGGCAGGCACCGCTCTTGAGCCGTAGAGTCGATCAGAGCAGCGGAGTCACTTTGTCACATAGATCTTCCCTTCCGAGGTCTCGACACGCTTTCTGGAGGGGACATGGCTAAACAAGCGACCTGCGCAACCTCAGATGGCGGAGCAGGTGGCGGTTTCCTGGTCGCACAGGTTAGCACGTTATGTGTCATCCAGCGGCGTGTAAACTTTATTATTCTAAAAGCAAAGTAACTCAATTAAGAACCGTGCCTTAAGCAGGGGTGGAGGATGTTTCATGGTGCAGACTCAAAGTCTCGCTGTACACCTGCACCCAAAACACACAAACACCTGCTAGTCCCAGCGAGTCCTCTTTATAATGACACATTTCCCTTATCGAATCAAGTATCTGGGAAAAATGGCTTGGCAATTAAGTTATAAAATCCAGTAGAAGTTAAGGAAAATTTTTATTTTCATCCTTTGAAACAGACTCGATACTCAACCGTGCAGAGAATTCAGTGTTTGAGAGGGTTATTTTCGGGTGACGGAGGGTGAGTTGCGATTCTCTTCGCGCACTGATCGCCTTGACACTAGAGGCGCAAAAAGCAAGAGCCGTTCCAGACAGGGAAGCGAAAGGAGGGGGCAGTACGAAGAAGCGTGGAGACAGACCCCGTAGGCAAAGCAGGAAGCTCCGGCCGCAGAGGAAACGCTTCACTGCTGTCTTAAACACATTTTTCTATGAAACTCCAGGCAGACAGACAGTGGTGAAATAAAACCAGTTTCCTGCTGATTCGGCGACATAAAGCTCGCGTTCTGCAGCGTGTTTCCCCAAAGAGAGGGCCGCAACTTCCAGCAGCTTGCACTGCCACCGTGCAAGCAGCTGGAGCGAGCAGCCAGCCTCCTGACGACAAGCCGCGACCGCACACGCTTTTGTTTCACGTGCGCGGTCTGCACGTGCCATTCCACGCGGTTTATAGAAGGAGATGGGGCGCGGCCATAACCCTTCGGTGGCACGTTCTCTTCCACGTGTTTGGAAGTAGCTT
The DNA here is from genome assembly GCA_013398225.1 of Steatornis caripensis. Lineage (NCBI taxonomy): Eukaryota > Metazoa > Chordata > Aves > Caprimulgiformes > Steatornithidae > Steatornis > Steatornis caripensis. Next base: position 180,494 of record VZSC01011558.1, read on the forward strand.
GTCCACCGACGAGATCGGCTGCGTCGCGCGGCGCCATTTCCAGTCTCTGGCTGTCAGGATACTGTACAGGGGGATGCTGTACAGAGGCAGCCTCGAAAGCCTCGGAGGACACTTCACCAGCAGATTGATTTCCCAAGGACATTCAGAAGGAGTCTTCTGACGTAAAGGTGCTAAGATGAAATGGATTAATTGGGTCACAGTGAACCAGTGTAGACATTCCCGTTTCCAGATAAAGTACTATTCATTTGCCTTACCTTATTTTAGTGCATGTGTAAGTAGAGAGTCCTTTTTAAGGGTTAGGAGACCATAAGTGTGAGCTGTAAGGAAAGGTTAGAAGTGGCAAGCGTCTAGAGATAAGAGCAATCCTTGAATATCGGGTTGCGATGTCAGATGAGATAAGTCACAGATATCACTAACGCCTTGGCATGGTCGCAGCCGCACAGCTCCTTCCTTCTGTGCGTTAAAATCATTTTAGATTTTCATCTAAAGATTAGATTAGACCTTTAGCCTTTCAGACACAGCCTTTCTCCGAGCATTCGTGGGTACTTCCCGTGAATGAATGACAGGATGAGAATCAATAAGCACTGTTCTTCCTAACTCAGACATCTCAAGAAATAATTGCAGCTTCGTGGACCTCAGTTGCAACTGCCCATTTAGTTTGTTAAATGCCAGGAGATCTCTTGCGCAAAAGCGAGTCAGCTTCTTAAAGCCAATTTAGATAATCCCATGATCCCTGGAACAACAAACAGACGGAAGAACAAAGATGGCCCTGTAGTTAACATCTCTGAAGTTGAAAGACTCTTTGTTTCGTGCCGTCCGCATCATCTCCAAGTTTTCTCAGAAGCCGATGTAAAGATGACCTCACTCCAGCCTCCATTTTGCAGAGGGTAAACCTTTTACACCTGACGTGCAGGGCTCCCCCAACACAGAGGGTAGTTGTTGTAAGACCCACGCAAACCCGAACGCACATGCGCGCGCGCGCATGCGTGATCTGCCCAACCTGCTTCTGTTGCTGTGGGGGTTCAGTAAAGTCCGCTATCCATTTTGCTCAGTAGCCTTATTTTTTTCCTACTAACGGCGTAAGGCAGTTTTCAAGTTCGCCGTCAACGGTGATCTCAAACTGACGGGCCAGCGAAACATTGCATAAACCACGAAAGTGTTCGCTTTCCTTGGCAGCACACCCAATTCTGTCATATTAGTGCTCTGCCAACAGCTATTGTCCTTGACAAGTGACTCCGCACCGGCAGAACAGGATCCCCTGCAAAAAAATTCTTCCCGTATGCTGCATTGCTAGCATCTTCTGAGCTTGTAGGAAGGCTAAAATATCTGCCAAAGCTGGAAAATTCACATCCCCTAGAAAACAGAGCTACTTTACAAAGCTCAGGGGCAGTGATTTGGCATTGGAAGAAAGAAACGCCATCCAGGAGAGATTAGCCACAAAACGGCACAAAATGCAACCAGAAGAGACCAAGGCAGATTCCAGAGAGCCAAGCAAGACACAGTAAGCTGGTGGACGAGGCTGCATTGCCTTTGTGCTCCCTGCGGTGTTTTGTTCGCTTGTTCCCGCGTAAAAATCAGTTTCGGAGAAGAGGAAGCGATACATACAGATCCAGGGACTTTAGAGCAATTACGCGTGCAGCCAAGAGACCTCATGCATGTCTGTACTTTTGTCTGTCCCTTGGAAGAGAGCACAGAGATAATGAGGAAAGGGTACTCACACTGTGCAAGGACAGGCGGTCGAGTTAGCGCACCCGTTAGTACACAACTGGCGCCTTTAAAGGCTGGCCCAGGGCGGGAGGGAAAAAGCGCTTTGGGGACCCCTAAAAACACCGTGTTTGGTGAACGCTGAAATACCCCGTCCAAGTTCTGTTTTGTTTGTGCTCATTTGTGATGAAACAAAGTGCAGAAGCCTTCCCAAATACGAGATCAAAACGTTGTCTTTCAGTGAAGGGCAAATTCTTCTTACTCTCATCAGAGAAACCGTCCCACAGAAAGTTCTCGTTCCATTTAGCCGTGTTTTCCAATGGACGAAACGCTGTCGGCCCGCCTGAGCGAAGCAGGGCACTGTCAAACTGCTTAAATACTGACAGTAAGAATTTTCCTTTTAAAAAAAGGAAACGAAAGAACATCGTATGAGTCACGGAAAACTTCCCCCATGTAAAAACAGAGCCAAAGGGGGATTTCTGGGAGCCGGTGAGGCCAGAAAGTACAGAACCGGCGTGTTGATGCATCCACGGGCACTTAACCTTCAGATAGCTGTTGGCCTCTGTAGAGGGACTGCTTCTCAGCGAGGCCTTGGGGAAGTCCGTGAGTACTAATTTTCACCAAGGAGCAGAATTATCTGAGTGCGCCCAGCTTGTGTTTAAAAGAGCTGACTTCCAACGGCAAGGGCGACCTTGGTTACAGCTGCTGCTCGCCAACACGCTATAAACTGCTGAACCGAAGAGGTGCCCCCAGCCGGCTCAGGGCCCCGGTGCACAGCACCCCGCTCCGCCTCCGGGGGGGCCCCGCGGGCAGTTTCTTCAGCTCCCTCGCAGGTTTTCCCGTGCTCAAGGAGACGTTCATGTTCCCTGCTAGTAAGTCAGAACGCGTTAAGCTTGAGGTCGCGAGGTGTGTTATAGGCAGGTAAACCTAGGAGTTAGAAGGACAGCCATCCGTGCTATGCCAGCTGCTTCTGAGGGGGGGTGTCAGTCAGACACGGTTCAAATCCCCATTCATTCGCCTTTCAGCTAGACGAACTTTCTGGCACTTTGTGTCTACGGCGGAATCTCGCCCCCGTCACTTTCGCTCTGCCTTTAGGACAGCAGAGGAAGGGCACGTGTTCCTTTCAAGGAACCTGTAAATTTTGGGACAGAACACGGCGCGTCTGTTTTATTTAACTGTTGATGTTATTATCCCATTCTTGCTTAGGGATATTAGGCAAACCTTCCTTTCTCTGATGAAAGCGCAAGAACACTCCCCATATATGTAAAGCAAGAAGATAAAAGAGAAGCTCCGTGAATGGTTTTGCTCTGTTTTTGTGACGGAATCTGTGTGCCAGCAAAGGGCGATCGTGAACGGGAGCTCAGTTTTATGGAAACGCGTACTCTTGCGGCCTTCAAACGGAAACGCGTCGTCGCCGTGCTCCGACACTTGTAGCGTTTCTAGTCTTTAGGTAGGCCTTTTCCCTTTTCATTCTTACAGGAGGTTGTGCTTCGTCTCCCACCCCGGGGATTGCCTGTGAGTTTTGAACAGAGTCACCTCTTTTCACCATTCGAGAAAGCATTCCCGTTTTTGTAGCCGACAGTCAGCCACGCACGAGCAAAGCTTTAAAGAGACAATTTTCAGGGGTGGCTGGGGATTTGACCACTCAGTGAAACCCAGAGAAACCGAGTGTCCCGATCCTCTGAGGTGCTTTGGAAGAATCTTTCACAAAATGTAGCAGCTTAATGAAGCTCTAAAGATCCATAAATACAGTTTTACCTTCTTTTCTGAAAAATCAAGGGTTACTTCCACATAGTGGGAACTTGACAGGCATTAAAGAATATAACTAATTCCCAGAGAGGCAAATCTCATTCCATTCTTCTGGACTATAATCCAGTTAGTGGCACTGTTGTTTCTTTCCCGAAGTATGGCTAAAGTATACGGCTAGGGCAGCGTGTCTGCTGCATTTTGGGGCGGCCTTTCCACAGGCAACGCGGAGGATGGCGCATGAGCAGTCTGCAGCACGCTGTTTGGATCACGATGACTGCAGATACGGGAGGTACTCAAACAGGTCAGGAGGCTTGGTTCAAGCTCGCGCCTCCGTATGTCCGTTCCTATATATAAAAGAATAATTTGCTCTAGACAAGCGACGTGAAAGCTGTCAGAGTGCTGAGGGCACCGGCTGGCCCTAGTTGCCCTGACCAGCTCCACCTGCTGCCTCCACCATGTGTCCTCTGCCCTTTCGCCCAGCAGCCTTATTTAAGCTCAGGCTCAGGCACTTGGGAGACATTTTGGTGCTGTGTTGTTTGTTTGTTTTGTTTTTGAGTCTGTGTCTCGCTGTCCTGCCTTGGTGTATTTCAGGGTTGCTTTATAGCTGTGGGGTGGTCTATTAAAGTTTAGGTTGTGGTTTGCTGTCGTTGCTTTCATTAGACTTGTTGTGCCAGCTTTATTGAAGCAGTGTGGTGCTGTGCCCCACGGTGCTGAGGGCGCAGCCTTGCCTACTGATAGTTAGCCGGAGATCCTGGCTTGCCTGCTTTCAAGTAGCCTGCTTTTGATGCTCCCTGGTTTAGGTGTGCTATGCTTACACCTATCGCCTGTGGCTGGCAGTCGGTAACAACAAAAGGACTTCAGATAAACGCTTCAAAACCAGAACTGTGCTTGCTACAGAGTGTAGGGTCCTGCTGTACTTACCAACATACTTTGTGCTTAGACGCAGCTGTAAGTGAGGATTGGATGGCTCTGGAAGCGGTCATCACATTTTCTTGGCTAGTATATACACAGGAGTCTGTGATCACTGCAGAGAGCTTTGCTACCCCATTAATGTTTACATGTTGAAAGCTTTATAATTTACGGTTTTGTTTGATGGAATAATTCTGTTTTCATTTAGTCCTTTGGTTTATTTCGTTTTAGAGCTGTATACATGAGCTTGGTGAGTCATCTGCTTGAGACACACGGTGAATTTCAGACGAGTGAGCTATGTGCTTATGGGTTGTTATGTTTTTTGATAGGCTGGTATAAGGAACAGACGACTTAGGGAAAGAAAACTTAGGGAAGATGACCAATATTATTTATGTAAGCGTTGTCCGTGATGTTTACAGAAAGTGTTTTGCAAAGATTCTGAAGTCGACATAATAGTTGAGCGTTGCGAAACACGTCAGTGTGGTAAGTCCTAGATTTTATTTCTAGGCAGGACTTGTGAAGTGGTTTGGTTTAGGTGATAACTCCGTCCAGATGTTGGCCTACAAGGAGCAAAAGTATTCACTAGGCAGAATAAATCCCTGGTTCTCTCGGTGGTAAATTCACTAGCTCCTCACCTTGTGAGAGAGGAACGCGCTACTCCCACCAGTAGTGACTTTGCAGGAAGTTCTACATCTTAGTGAATGCCTCACTTAAACAAGTTGCTGACACCCACCCAATAATGACATCAAGCTTTGTTTTTGCCCAGTATTCGTGGTGTGGGAAAGGGGCAGTTGGGACTCGTTTTACCTTACAGACTAAAGTTTCCTGCGATCTGGTGTATTCATTAAGCAGGATGCGAGTTGGGGTGATTTACGACGCAAGGTCATGCAGTCAGACAGCAGTCAAGTGCTGAAGGGAGCAAGCGTTGGAATTTATTTACTTGGAGAGCGTAAAATCTAACGGTTAAGGAAAACTCCTTTTTCCCAGAAGCGGCTAGCTAGCGTGATGTTGCACCTGTAAGCTCCTTAAAGAAATTTGCTTTTGCTTGAGGTCACTCTGGTGATGTTTACATAGCGGTCAAATGCTGTAACACTTCCCAAGGCAAATGAGGAACCAAACTGGGAGCTGTATCCTGTTGCCCCGACAGTTCAGGCAACTGCTTCCTTGCCGTTGCTTTGCAACTGGTTGACAGCGGAGTTCGCTGTAGGAAACACGCAAGCATGGCTGCCCACGTTGCTGTGCTGGAAAAACACTGCTAAACCTCTTAATGAACATGCGGGGCGGTAGGAGATGAAGAAGCAGGAGTGGGAGATCTTTAAGTAGTGTGGAACTTGCTGTAGTCTTTCTTCAATGACCTGTTCTTTCCTGTGTGGCTTGGCGCAAAGCTCCCCTTCTGGCTCTCTTCTGAACATGATTACCTTGTCCTCACTTCTGCAAGTTGAAGTTAATGGACAATACTGGTAGCCAAAGCTGTTGCCCCGACAGGGCGTGCACGTAGAGAGGAATACAAACCACACTTAACAAGTCATAGTGAGGATATTTCCGTTCAAGTACAACTCCTAAGCTGGAGTAGTAAAATGCAGGCAGAGAGCATTTAACTTACATTCCCCACCTGCTGTCTAGAGACCTCAGCCAATTTCTAGTCAGTTGTTCCTTTTCATCTATTCCCTGCAGGAAAGGGTTTTTGTCAAGGTGAAGGCCAGACCCATTAAAAGAAACTTGTCACTGATTTTTCAACTGGTTTAGTGTGTTTTAATAAATTTTGTGCTGAGTTAAATACAGCATCCCTTCATACAAGGTAAGGTAATTGCTTTACAGAGCTGGTCTATTGGGAACTTAGAGGACATGGCTTTTAGTAAAAAAAACTTGCAATGATTCCATGCTTTAACTCCAAGGCAACTACACTGAGCAAGGCACGTGCTAAACCAGGAGAGTGTAGGTTAAGCCCTGAGCCGTGGCCATGAGCGTGTCTTCTCTCTAATTACGTTTTCTGTCACCCAAGCACTTAAGGATTTCAAAACGCCTACCTGCACCAGCAAGTCTTTCCATGCTCCTGCTGAGAATATTTCCTTGAATGTTGCGAGGGGCTTCCAGGCCGTGTGGCTGCAGGCAGGCTTGTAAGCCCACGCGAGCGCTGCCTGGTACTCCGACGTGTCCGAAACCAGATGAGACGTATGGCTGGGTAGTGCCTTGCTGTACTCTCGTCTCTCCCAGAGGCGCTTACAGGTGCTGGCAGCAGTACCCCGTGGACACGTCAGGGGTGTATTTTGCAGCGGGCTGTGTGCGATGCTGCACTGGGTAACCCGGCTCTGCTGCCAAACCACGGGAACCAGGAAAAACTTGACTGCTGAAGCGGAGCTGAGGAGACGCGTGGCTGCCCTCGGGGGCCGTGCCGGCTGCGCGAGGGCTCTGCCGCTGATGTAGGTGCTGAGTGAGGGTACAGAGAAGCCTGGAGGGACTCGTTGCACACCAGCAACTCGGCCGCAGAGTCAGCGCTAGCAAAACATGTTACTGGCAACTAACTTGCACAGAGCTAGGCGATGCCTTCTGCGGGTCACCTGGACTAACTGGGGAGGTAGAAAATCACTCTCTGGCTTCCCAACAAAGTTTCTTGGGGCAACGAGCTGTTTGTCCAAACAAGGGCTAAGGAAGTCACGAAGGCGGAGGTGAGCTAGAGTGCTGTGGGTTTGGTTCCTCCTGTTGTAGGAATAAGTTTAATAGTTGAACTAGTTCTCATTTTAAAATTAAGTTTTGCTTAAGATGAAAGGATTTCCCTAAGCGTTTTTTTGCTGAGATAATGGCGAGATAAGCTGCTCCTGCCCTGGTATCTAATTGCTTTGTTTTTATGACAGTTTGGGAATCGTAACAGCGCCGATCCCTTTGCTTATCTGCAGTGTGACGTGCACGAGCTCTGCAGCTGGCTCGCCATGACCGAGGATGGGCACGCGTTCTTGGTGGTAGCTCTCTTCCTTAGGAGAGAAACTGGAGCCTGGAGCCAGCAGTACTGTGGAGCTTGGCAGGCTGTTTCGCCCGGTTTGATGCATCGCTTTACGTTCCTTTCCAGCATGTGTCTTCTAGTGAGGTGACACCACCTGCTGCCAGCTTGCAAAGCTGCCTCCTGCTCTCCTGGCCAGCACAGCCACCGGCAGACGGTCCCTGCTCACAGCGCACTGAAGCTCAGGCGGGGAAATTCAGGCAAGGCATCGTGGACTTCGTTCTTGCTTAAATGTATTTCGATGTCTTGGTGACAAGGTTGCACGCAGGGTCTAGGTGTAAATAGCAGTGCTCAACGCCTTCATGAAATCCTGACGGGACTTGGTAACTGGGAGATGAAACAGCCAATATTCACCTCGTGTGCTTCTGCTTCAGTATTTTGTGGAAGGTCATAGTATCACTAGCAAACAGGAGGTAACTCTGTCTCGAAACCCTCACGCAGACATATAAAACAATGCCAACCCAGGGAGAAAGTGCAAAGGTGTGGAAGTCCTCGTGACTTTTTATTACAGCTGTGATAGTAAAAAAACCAAACCAAAACAAACCACCCCAGCATGACTTTTCCCACCACAGTAACAGGTATTTCCCTTCTCTGACAGCCTGATAGATTGAGGGGATTTCTAGAACAGACTATTGAAAAGAGCTTCTTTACAGCCTTCGTCCTTGACGGCCCCAAGATAATGATCAGATTGCCAGCAACTGAAATAACAGAGCAGCGTAAGATCAGAAACGGACACTCGTGATAAAAACAGAGAGACCACAAAGAAGCTTCCACAAAGGGTTGCTATTTCTGGAGAACTTGTGTGAGCAGAAATACCCAAGCTGAAGTGGAAGTGTCCATGCGGAACCGGCAGCCACGAAAAGACTGACCTTGCAAATTGGCACACGTGTTGGAAACAGAAAACCACCCGCATCCTCAGCTAACTGCTGAGGAGCTGCTCCGTGTTGCAGGGCCAGGATTGCAGTCCGTTTCTCCTTATTCTCCGTATTCTTTGATTTATGGTGGCCGGAGTAATATGTTGCCATGTGCTTGCCAGTTTGTTGTCACTTCTACCTTCAGTTTCAAAATAGCAGGCAAAATCTCTTTGTAAGGATCGCCATCTCTTTTTGCTGTGACAATAGACATCAGGACAATCCCGAACCTCGTCTTTACGTCTTCCAACTGCTTCCTCCAGGACGGGTGAATCCTGTGACAGGCGCTTACCGGCGTGAGGGCGGCATCGAACACGGAATGTCGTACTCAAATTTGAGTGGACTTACTGGAAAAGAATCCAAGGTTTAAGCGGTCAGCTGTCAAAGCACAGCTGCAAAATTGGGACTGGAGGAAGTTCCAGTGTTTTCGCTGCTCCAAAGTTACAGCACATCTTCCTGGTGCTGTACAGGTGCTGAAGGGCTGCTAGTACTTTCAAGCGTGCTTTCACCTTGCAGGCAGTCACAGTCTTCGTGTTTGGCACCATCAGCCTCTGATGATGTTTAAGCACCGCTTACCCAGACCACAGCACGTGGCGAGATAACTGTCGGCAACTGCCTGAAGAATTGTGTTAAATAGGCATCTGTATGTTCTGATGCTTAATGAGAAAGCAGGCAGCGTTGCGATTTTACCCTTACTTAAACATTTAAGAGTTCTGCGAAGTGAGTGACAGCAGTAAACAGGAGAAATGTAATAGCATGGTGTTCATGTAGACTTTATCTTCAGCTGCCTCCTCTACAGACTGTCAGCACTGGGGCCGTGTAGACCTCGACAGTACGGGAGTGCCTGAGAGCACAACCAAGCGGAACCACAAGACGGTAACGCTCGTGGGGAATTTCTGTCTGGTGGTGGAAAACCAGCTGGTTTTCTGAAAATCAGTCTCTGCTACTGTTAGCCTGTGTTCGCTGCCTTTTAGATTTTTGACCTAAACGCTGTTGTGTGGAGGGACGGACATTTGGTGTTCCTTTAAAAATCAACCGCTAAGGTCTCGGGTTTGGCGGCACGGGTTGGTTAGACGACGATTATAATTATTTCGGTGGAATTCGCAACTCAAAGATGAAAAACAGCACGCTAAAGAAACGACACAGGTCAGACTCGCCCACTGGAAGTTTTCTTCTTTTTTTCCTAGTTTACTACAGAACTACGTTTTCTAGAAAGCTTGCTAGAGTTAAGGGCTTGTTAGAAATGGAAAGTTGGTGGTCCCTCTTACGTTTTGACTGGCAGTGCTTTAAACAGATCGTATCAAAGCGAAGCTGAGTTTTAATTGTAGCTGATGCTTTTAAGTTTAAATGACAGCTTTGTTTCCTAAGTTCATTAAGATATCCAACCGCCATTTGTTTTCTAAAGGAATTTGGGTCCAGGGATGTTTTAGCTTACCTTGAGAAGATTTTCATTTGAACTACAGAAATGAAAACAAGTACGTGCGGAAGGGTTTGCCCTGGGTCACTTGAATTTAGCTGCAGAATTTAGAATCTGAATTTAGCAGAGCCAACTTCCTTAAGAAAATCTGAGGTTATGATGGAGAGTTCCATTGCAGAACGTATGTGGGTAACACAAAAGCTGTGTCTAGGTACAGATACGTACGTATGCAGAATTTGCAGATAAATCCTGGTGTGACAGTACAGCGGGTGGATTAAATGCAATGATGCCGAACTCTTGAAGGGGGAAGGGGACTCAGAAGATCCCAAAGTGGACTTCGTCAGGCTCTGAAGCGGGTCTGCAGCATGTGTGCGTACCTGATGTTCCTCGGGAAGGGAGTCCCTCTGTCACTGAGTACACCAGTCAGTGAGCCAAGACTAGAAACCCGCTGGTTAACATCTAATGTGAACGCGAGAAGGAGTGGGGCGTAGGACCCAGCAAAGGACTGCCATGGGACACGTGTCGTAAGTGGTTTTGGAGCGACTGACCATGAGAGCTGCCTGATGTCCCTGCTGCTTCTGGAATGCTTCAGGTCAGCACACCTCGAGAGAATGCAGGTGGTGAGCTAGCCGTAACCATGATAGCCGGTGACAGCACTCGAGTCCTTCCGACGGGGAGAGTTTTTCCTGGTGAAGGCTTTGTGATTACGGGCATCTTTTGGACAGAGAGCACGTTTTGAGCAGTACGTTCCTTGAGCCGTGGTGGCACCCAGCACAAAAGCAGTCGTCCAGCCAGAGGTTTGGTCGGCATCGGGTCTGTGTGCTGTATTTATATTGACAGTGCTCTCTTAGAACCGTGCCGGTTCTGATCCAGGCCGCCTCTGGGAGAACAGGGAAAACAACATTTGCTGCGGGATTTCAGACCAGGCATGCTGTCTTTTCTCGGTGAAGGTTAAGAGTCTTGCTCAGTTCTGCGGGGGCGTATTGATTCAAAGTCAGGGGTTCTGAGCTAGGGCAAACCATGCGCTAGAGCAATTGTTTCAGTTCACGTTCTGATTAAAGCTTCCTTAAACAAATGGATGCAGTGTGATGCATCTTCGTAAGTAGTGTTAGAAATTTTAAGGACTTCAATATGAAGGGTTTTGAATTCTTCATAAGCCAAGACAGTAATGACGGAACAGTGTTGCTGCCTTTATCAGCTTATCTCTAAATTCAGCGTGTCACAAGATGGTCTGCAGAAATAATAATCTCAATAAAAATCTCACAAACCAGTCTCAGTCAAATTGCGCGCTTCATTTCCGTTGAGGTTCGCTCTCAAAGCACAGAACTGTGGTGAGCGTGCTCTCATCTGTAACCCGCTTACATCAGCCTTGTAGAAAATCTTTCAGAGGGAAAGGGACAAGAACACTGTCGGTGCACTGTACCCTCCGTTCCCCTACTCCAAAGTTAGATCTGATCTGCTGCAAACCAGCCTCCAAATTCTTTGTCTTCTGAAGGCTAGCAGAAGAATCCCTTCGTCCTGGTATGAGCCGTTATAAAATGTGGAGTTAATCTTCATTTTGGGGTTCAATGAGTTCGAAACTATTGTGAAGAAGGTTAACATATTTGTAGTTTTTCCTGTCGTAAGGAGAATTTCCCCATTCCATGACTATGAACATGGTGTAAATATTGGTATTATAAAAGATGCAGATTTACATGTGAGGCAAATATTTGAATTAATTCCAGTCGAGAAACTAGAAACGGTGGCTTTGGTACTAATACATAACTTGTTCGGGAAAAGAAATGGCTAGCGATACCGCACCCCACTCGTTTCTGTGGGAAAGCGTTCAAGGTCTCTCTTACCTCTCCAGGTACGGGCTTCAGGAAAGTCCTCCTGCCACCAGGGCTGAGGGAAGCGGGGCGCGGCATCTTGTGGGGACGGCCGACGCTGCTGAAGCGGCCTTGTGTAGATGGTGAGAAGGTCCCACGACGCATCAGGCCGAGGACCCGTGTTAGCTCAACGTCCTCAAATCCAAACGTGAATTGTCGTACGTCAGTAGCGTCGCTGCGTCGCTTGGCGAAGGGAAGGTGCAGTGGAATGACAGCTTTCCTCTCAGGCATTTAAAAGCGTTGATTTGTGCTGCTCAGCTTTTAGACCTTAATAGGTAGTGGAACCTGCAGAGTGAAAGAACTGCCGCGTTTATTTTGAGAAAGCAATAATGTGAGGTTATAGGGGTTTTTTAGCATTTATTTGAATATCTTTTAAAACAATAGGATAACAAAATCCTCCGTTTCTATACTCTTGCTATATTTTGAGGCTGTTCAAATGTCAAATTTTATCACATAAGGCCTGTTTCCTAAGATAAGTCTTTGCATGTCGTGGCAACAGTTTTTCCCGCTCAGGCGCTGTTTCATTTAGCTGTGTTTGTGCATCGTCCTTTGTGAGATGTTCGTACGCTTTCAGAATTTCATCTCTTCTGCCATGCAGCATAGATAACGGAAGTGCTTAAAATGAGTAAAATAAGCATGAAGAAAACAGGTCGGGTTTTTTTACAGGTACAAGCAGTACCTTTAGTCAGCATTACGCACACACAAGCACCAAGAAGATTAATGAGCATGGAAGGCAGGACATCTGGCTTCAGTACCCTGCCTTCAGATTTCTGCCAGGCTGTAGGAAAGGCTTTTTGACTTTTGTGGAAACCGAGGCGAAAATCAACGCAGCCAAGTTAATCATTTCCCAAACCACTTTACCCACCCTTGGGCCTTTCCGATTGAAGTATGATGACATAGTGGTTCTTATAACGTGCTTTTGTAAGGAAATATTTGTATTATTATCACACGCATCGGCAGGGGTGGTGCTGAGCTGGCCGCCTGCGGGCCGCGAGGTGTTTGGTTTTTACAGGCTTCCTGTTCTAAATAGGGGAAAATGGCATTCACTTCTCTTTTTCAGCATTTGTCTCGCACTACTTTTTTCTGGTTTAGACTGAAGGAGAACTGTTTCGGTTTGGTTCTGACAAGAGGGAAAATGTCACTGTAGAAGATGGGCGCTGTGAGAACCGCGATAAACCTTCTTGAGCCTTATTTAGCCTAAACGAAGACTCTGCGTGTAGCTGGCGTACAAAATTCCAAAGAACTAAAAGACGTAAATTGGTGGTGACGGAGAATGGTTTCATCCTGGCTGTAACTTAACTGAGCTCCCCACAGGTCAGCGATCTGCAGGGGACGGTGAGCGGTTATCTGAAAGCAAGCGCAATTGGGGGCAGCGGTGAGCGGGCACGGCTTGGGGCCTTGCGGGTCTAACGCTGAATAGCAAGGCTGTAAGAAAAACGTTTCTACGCGGCTGAGTCGATTGCAAACACTTCTTAAACGGAGAGGGAAGCAGAGTGAGTCGCCTTGCTAGGCAAAAACCATATGGGTGTTTATCAGTTGGAAGATTTGTGGCAAAAAGGATGTGAGCCGAACCGAGCCGATACGGACAGCGCCAGGCTCAACTACAGAAACAAGCGTGACATCTGCTTGTGGCTGTATCCGAGGTTTGGGCGGCCTGCGGAAGTTGTCGCAGGATGGGTGTTTCAAAATGATAGGGAGCAGCTATCGGTCCAGGCAGCCTCAGCGCGAGCCGCAGCTCCTGCTCTGTGCTGTCCGAGCACCCAGTCCCGCCGGTGTCCGTTTGTGCCCGACTGGGACCCTGGCGAGAAGGGCTGGCGGAGGGGTGGCACGCGCAGGAAGGTGCATCTGCGTGCCCTGCCCACGCTGCCAGCGCCCCATGCAACACCCTGGTCCGCGGCACGGCGTGGGACGCTGGTGGTGCGGTGTGTTGGAACGCAGAGCGCCGAGCCGTTAGCTGTTTCCAAAACGTTTGTGCTTCTGGCTGTTTTTCTGGATGATCGAATGCCACGGTTACTGCTGGATATAGGTACAGCTTTAAAGACAAGCAAAGTCAGCGTTCATTTGGGGTCAGATCCGAAAGCGCGTGAAAGCTGAAGCCGCAAGTTTCCGTTTTGTGTGTTTGGCACGTCACGAGCACGGCTTGGCGGAGAGCCGTGCTATAATGTTGCTGCAGAGGCACCGCTTCTGCTCGCCCTCCATGGCGTGCTTAACAGCAGCTAACGTACTCCTCTTAGGAACGTGTCGATACGTGCTCACGAGGAAGCTGATAACACGCAAGTTGCTGCCTGAGGTCAAAAATACCATCCAGAGCAATTACCCCAACAAAGGACATCGCTAAGAAATACATGCTTAGAAATAACAGTTGCGATGCCAGGATTTCATTGTTTTAAATATTCTCTGTCCTTCCCTCCAGAGTTGTCCTAGGTGTGTAGGCGAACCGAGGCGCCGCAGTGGGTGCGTTTAATAGTAGCGTAAGGATCATTGAAAGTCACTCTTCCCTCCTACGTTATTCAGCAGAGCAACATACCAAAATTGAGCTTGTAACATGTATATTCACAGAATAGTTTTTATATTGCATTAACAAGCTTTGACAGTAATGCCTATCCTTCATTAGAAGAAGCATGACACGTAGGCTGATGTACTAGGCGTCTAGCACCGACAGGCTTCTAGCACGTGCGGTGGGACTTATTACTGTTTGACAGCTTGGGATATCTAAACGCTCTGCTTAGTCTCAGAGGAACTGCAGAGTGCAGCACAGCTTTTCCCTCCTTTGTCCGAACCGTGGTCCTGATACAGAGACCATTTGCTTGTGTGAGGGCACAGAGATTTAATTTTCATGCCTGTTTCCCTTGAGGTCACCTTCTGCAGACACAGCGACGGTTGCAAAGAATTTGGAGGGGGGACATTGTTGCTGTCGAATGAGTGACATCCTGACCTTAATCAGCAACACTTAACATCACAAAGGTGAACTGGCAACAAAACTTGCTTCAGCAACAGGAAAACCCGACCAAGAAAGGGCAAGTTGGCACACTTCCGGGGAAAAGGCGATCGGAGCGCCCAGAAGTTATGACCTGTGGCAGGATGAGCCGCTTTCCCGCTCTGTTGTTTACCCAAGGCCAAGCTGTGGACAGACATAGGGCAGTTTTTCGGGCATGGTTGCTCGCTTGTGCAAGTCCCCAGCATGCCGGGCAGGCACAGTCTCCACTGCGGCTCACTACGGGGGGCCAGCTGGGGCAGGCGGACGCTCGAAGGGGTACCGAGTCTGTCTGTCTGGGAGCTGCAGCCTGAGTAAACGAGCTGTCCCTCCTGCCCTGGGCCGCCCGTTTCTCCTGTTCGTGCGACACCCCCTTCCGCGCACGGCTCAGCTGTTGGCACAGCGGGCCGGAGAAGCACCGCGGCGTGCCGGGGCAGAAGGAAGGGAGCAAGAGACTAGTACTGGCAAGGTGACCGACCCGTCTCCTTGAGCAGCAAAGCAAGGCCTGGGGCTAGAATGAGGGTCCTGAGCACCGTCTCGATGCACGTGAAAGTTGCGGATATTTCCTTGACAAGTCTCTCAGATGAACCTGTGACAAGAAGCAGTAGGTGGATTTGATACCAGGGTTACTTTTAATTCCCTCACAATTAATCATTGGCCTGCGAGAAGGAAGGGGTTTCCTTCCTCCTCCTCTCGCCCATCTCTCTGTCCTGTACCCTGGGAAAGGACTGAAGTTTTTCTCACTGGAGCTTTGCTGTAAAGCAATGTCAGTGAACAATCAGGAGGAAAACCAGACGCTTACTGACAGCCGTACGTGGGGGGAAAAAGAGAAATCGATATGTATCGTCTTATCTCACTTTCTCCTGCTAGCATTCAATTGAAGCAGAAAACCAGAGAGATGCCCAAGGGTGGGGAAGCAAATCCCAGACACGGCATGAGCTCAGGCTGCCGGGAATGTTGACTCAGTTGCTCAATTTAACAACCCGGCAAATACGCATTCTCCCGTTTCTGAGCCCCTGTCCGCTCGGCTCCTTTGCGTGGGTTTGATCCGGGGGAACCGGAAGAAGCCAGGAAAGACGCTCCTGGAAAGCACATTCCCAGGAGTTTTTCCCAGTGACGCTGCCCTGCTGGGGCACGCCACAGCCATCGCCAGAGCACCTTTTAGCTTTGATGCCCAGCCATGTCATTCAAACAGCCCTTCGCTGGTCCTGCACAAGTGCAGCGGGGGCAGGTAGAAAGCAGAGGAAATGGCGAGAGCTTGAACTTGGCCTTCAGGCAAGCGTAACTTTGGCCGCGGTGAGACCTTGGTCTGCGTGCCGAATGAGGGCGTCATCGGTGCTTCTTTTTCTTGTCCCCTCTGCTCTGCAGGGCAATGAAACATGTGATGCACAGGTACTTGAGGTCGTTCCTGCTGTGGCTCCAAACGCTTCCCAGGGCTGTGAAGGTGAGATAGCAAGTTTTTAGAAAAACTCAAATGGCAAAGAGAAGCCTCGAGGAGATCAAAGCGCATCTACCACAAACCAAATTAGCCCTGGTCCACTAGTACTAAACGTGTATGGTTTGAATTCCTTGAGCGAGCCAGATATCCCTGCCCCAGCCCTCTGCTCCTCATCTCGCCCCAGCACCAGCGCCGGTGCAGCCGTGTGGTGACGCCCCTGGCGAAACAAGAGCCTGCACAGGCTATGTCAGCTGAGGGGAACGAGCTGGGTCCTTTGTGAGACAAGTCAGCTCCCTCATCCACTTCTCTGCAATGACACATAAATGCTTTTGTTGTTTGTGCTGGGTAGGAACGAGCGAGGAAGCAGGGAGAAAGAGAAAGCAGGCCTGGCTGCCTCGGCGGGCGCTGACTTACGGCATTTGCTGCACAGCAGCTCTAGTTTGCTCGCTCGCACAGCGGTACCAGTGTGTTCCCAACCTCGCTGTGGAGTTAGCGAGGCCGTGGGGAAAAAGCCTCCACAGAAAGGTGCCCGACCCTCTCTGTCTTCAACTGCTTTCCAGCTTGACCGCACGGCCCTGGGTGCCTCAGGGACGCTCACGGCTGATCAGCTGCGCCATCTACAGAAGTACTGGGCGCTGAAGGGGAAGTGGGGCAGCTCATAAAATCGGGGAGCCAGCAGAGCGAGCTCCGCAGGCGTCTGCCCTGGCCGCTGCTGCACACTGTCTGTGGGCTGCTTGTAAATTTGCGAGTTTCTGCTCCTGCCAGGCCAGCTCTTGCAGCCAGCTGCGTATAAGGGAAAGTGTTTCAGCAGGACAGTCAGTCACTGGAACACATTGCCTGGGGACATTGTGGCGTCCCCGTCCTTGGAGGTTTTCAAAACCCCACTGGATACATTCCCGAGCAGCCCGGTCTGATCCCATAGCTGACCCTGGTCTGAGCAGGAGCTTGGACGAGAGACCTCCCACTGGCTCCTCCGACCTGAATTACCCTACGATCCCGTGGCAGGTCTGGCTTCGTACGATACTCGAGACCTGTTTGTTACACGGTCTGCAGAAAAGCTCCTTTAGACAGCAGGCGATCCCTGAAGGACCGTGCGCTCGCATCAGAGATCCCCCAAGGTGCCACGTGCCCCAGATGTCCGTCATCCCCAGCATTCGCCCCGGCACTGAAACGCTGCCAGGGCCTGCCCCCGCTGTGCAGCTCCACGGGGCTGCGAGAGACAGGGGTCGGCCACCGCGCGCAGCCGCCAGGCCCTGGCAGCTCCCTCCCGGCCTGTGGTTTCTGATGCTCGGGGAGCTTCCCTCGCCCTCTCGGTCCGTGCCAGCTTTCTGCTAGCATTTTTTGCCTTCCCTGGTGGTTTCCTGCAGGCCGTTCTTTTGTGAACTTTCCCCGGTGGAAGCTCGTTCACTGAGACCCGCGAGAGAGAGGGGAAATTGAGTGAACAATTCCGAGCTGTTCCTCTGCTTTGGGTCATCACACAACATCGCAGATGAGTTCGATGGTGCCTTGTGGTGGCACGTGGGTGACGGGGAAAGCTGCAAGCTTGGCAGTAACAGGATCAGAGAACTGAGGGACTTCCTGTCTCCGAGCAAGGTCAGGGAAAGAGATTTCCTGTGACTGGGTACAACACACCAGCTTGGCAAGAAATAAAATCCCCCTGGTTTCAGGTCACCGTGTCCGTCCAATTTTGTATCCGAGTTTTTTCACACCAACAGCAGCTTCTTGTCAACAAGCTCATAACATCGCTAAGCACCGCATCCGTCAGCGCGAGCTTCTTCACAGCTGCAGCTGTCAGCAGAAGGGCAGATTTCAACTTCGTATTGCCCACTGGTGAGCGCTGAGGAGGCTGACGTGGCCGCTCGTGCCAAGGCACAGTCCTCGTTACCCTAACTGGGCCCATGGCAGGGATGTGGCAGGTCCTCGGTACTGTGGCCCTGCTCCCAGCTGGCGTCTGGGGCTCAGCCAGGGGGACGCATGCAGAGCTCTCAGCCGCGCAGGATACCAAAAGCCCTGTGTGCACAGCTGGACATTGAAGGAGTTGCACACTCCGGGACTAACTGGCTAATCGCTGGCTGATAAGCCCATAATCACGTGCCCGAGTTTCCCGTCTTTTCTGAAGAGCCAGAATTGTGATACGGTCTCTGCTGTTTCTGATTTCTCTGCAGACTGTGGAGATGCAAATACATTGCCGCAGCGCAGGCCACGCTGACTTCATTCCTGCTGCGCTGCTGGACGGGATGCCGTCCGTCAGACCCACGAGCGCTCAGGCGGTCGGTGAGTGGCTGCTGACCTTCCCGGAGAAATGCAGGGGGGGGGATTATTCACACAGGTAAAATAGACACTTCTCCCCTTTGGCTCTGAGCTTCCCGTCTCAGCCGTTGCAGTGNCGCTGCTGGACGGGATGCCGTCCGTCAGACCCACGAGCGCTCAGGCGGTCGGTGAGTGGCTGCTGACCTTCCCGGAGAAATGCAGGGGGGGGGATTATTCACACAGGTAAAATAGACACTTCTCCCCTTTGGCTCTGAGCTTCCCGTCTCAGCCGTTGCAGTGCACCACGGGCGGCTGCTGTGCGCTAAAGAAGCACACGTGGTGTGGACAGCCAGAGGCTTTGTGCGGTCCGAGCACAGGCGGCCACATCCTGGACTTGTTCCCGGTCTGGTAACACGAACACTCCCAGGCCAAATGGAGTTCGTTCCCGTGACGGAGGCAGTTACAGCGAGTCAGCCAAAGTCCCGAGCTGCTCCCCGTTTCCCACGTGGGTCGCTCATCCCTCCTTGCCCCTGGACCCTAAGGGCGACAGCACCGTCTCCCGCAGTAAGAAGGTGGGGGGGCTGCCGCGAGTTGTTGACACGCCGGGTCCTTCCCAAGGGGGCATACGATGTTGACACTGGGGGTTTCGTTCTCCTGACTCCTGGTACTACGGAGTTTTTTCGCACCTTTTCTAACACAGTTGGCTCAATTTGCTTGCTCTTTGTTGATCCCCAGCCCCATGAACTTCCCGAGTTTTACTGTCAGTTTGGCGCGTGGTACGTCATTGTATACGTGCTCTTGGTTCTCCGTGTTTTCCCTGAGCCCGTCTGTTCCCAGCGATGCCGTGTCCCCTGGGCTGCATGGCTGTCACCCGCAGCAAGCAGACAGACCAAGCGGTGCCTGCGTCACTGCGCGGGGGCCAGCGCCATCAGGAGAGGCTGCGTGCTCCCACGGGACAGTGACCGTCCGGCCAGTGCCCGTCCTGCCCCCGGACACGTTTCCAGCTTCGAAGGCTCGGGGGAGCGTCCTCTCCTGTGGGGATGGGGGTGAGCGTGGGCGAAAGGAGGAGCCTGGGGAAAGAAAGATATCCCCAGAGAGCTGAGTACACGTGGAAGGGGCGACAGGTACGGCACGCGGGGAGCCGGTGGGGGACGCCGGTGCGCTCGCCGGGCGCGCGCCGGGTTCGGGGCAAAGCGCCGCGGGGGCGTTCGGGGCTGCACCTGGAGAAACGGCCGGGGGCACCTGGCACTCGCTCGCCGTCCGCGGGGAGGGCGGGAGGCGGGCAAGGAGGGGAGCAACGGAGCAGCTGTCTCCGTCGCGCTCGAGCACGTGCCCGAAACGCTCG
>VZSC01011560.1:0-30755 GCA_013398225.1 Steatornis caripensis
GATTGAGTGCACCCTCAGAAAGTTTGCCGATGACACAAAGATGCGTGGTGTGGTCAACACGCTGGAGAGAAGCGATGCCATCCAGAGGGACCTTGACAGGCTTGAAAGGTGGGCCCGTGTGAACCANGCATGGCCAGTGGGATTGAGTGCACCCTCAGAAAGTTTGCCGATGACACAAAGATGCGTGGTGTGGTCAACACGCTGGAGAGAAGCGATGCCATCCAGAGGGACCTTGACAGGCTTGAAAGGTGGGCCCGTGTGAACCATATGAAGTTAAAAGGCCAAGGGCAAGGTCCTGCACGTGGGTCGGGACACATGTATCTGAAAGCCATGCCAGGCTCCTCGAAGCCATACAGCGCCTGGTCTGCCAGCGCTGGACATCACCTATCACTGCAGCTCTCCAGTCAGCTATGCCCAGCACAGTGCTAGAGTTCACGTGTTCTAACTTGTCTTTAAATGAGTGTTTTAAACCCAAGGAAAACCTTGGAGGACGATGCTTCCCTACTAGTGAAGCAGAGGTTTCTAGCCCAGGGATGGAAAACCCTGCGATGGCAGTACCAGAGCCCTCTCCAAGGCCTAGGGGACATCTGAGCAGACTGAGATGAAATGACATGGAAGGAGACAAGACCTTGCCTCTCAGCTTTTTAGGGGGAAGATAGTCTGAAACACAAGTAGGCATGAGGCCTCTCCTAACTGGTCTGGGTCAGGCAGGGTTTAATGCTCCCCAAACAGTGAGGTGCCAGTCCCACCTCCAGCTGCAGCAAGGCACTCCGACAGCATGCAGGTTTGAATTTCTCCAGTGCCCATGGAAGTCAAAGGCTACCCAGCTCTTCTCCCACCTGCTTAGGGCAGTCTCCAGTTTTAGTCCTTGCTGCCAGAAGACATTTAATGAAAAGGCCACCCCACCAGCGCTCCTGCTCTCCCGCTCCCAGCTGTTTGCTCCCTCAGCCAAGAAAACCAACCATGCCAAGCAAAAGCAAGAACTGGAACAAGATTCTCCACCCCTTCTCTGCTCTCCTGCATGCAAATGGCTTGCAATTCTGCAGACACAGGTAGTAAACACCTGCAGCCAAAAGAAAGCACTAAACCATCTCTTAAGGTAGCGGCTTGAAGCACTGTGCAATGGTGAACGGAGGGCTGGCACCTTAATCATCCCTTCATAAGCACGAGGCCAAGCAACTAGAACCATCCTGCACAGGAGTCCAAGGTGATCTGAATCCAGATGAAAGGGTGTATGGTCCCTGCCTTCTTGAGGAGCTGTAAGAAACCTGTAACACCCTCAGTCATGAGGAGGGAAAAAAAAACATCTGAAGAAAGTACAAGGCTGCATGAACACAGAGAAACAGGCATATATAATGGCGTTTTTATTCATAACATCTTTAACTTGGACTGCAATTATTTCTGTTTTTAAAGTTAAATTCCGGCAGCAATTGAGGAAAAAAAACCCCAAATAGTCCCTGTGTGCACAAACAATGCAGCTTTGAATAATACATGATAAGATTATTTCATATTAACATGAACAGTAAAAAGTGGACATTTGACGGGATTTTACTTCAGGTCCTTTTCTTTATTCCTCTATTGTGTCCTTTTTGCCAGTCTCTTGTCCCTCAAATTGTGGATACTTTGCCTCAACGTCAGCCCAAGTTAGATAACCGTTCGCCAGGTCACGAATGACGGCAGGAAGTTCAGAGATCTGCAGGCAAAGTCACAAAGATATGAAACATGAAGTCATCAGAATCACATTGCTCCATTGAGTACTGGGGGAACAAGGGGACTTTTTACATCAGCCACAGAACAGGTACAAGGTATCTTCCTGCAAGATTATTTTAGGGGAGGAAAAACAACTAGGGGGACATCTTAACTCACAGCCTGTGTCACCTCAGCAAAGACTGCTCAGTTATTCAGGGTGACCCATGAGGGAAATGCAACCGTCGCTGTGGTGGACCACAGCAAGGTTCATCCCTGGTTTTGGAAGGGAAAGAAAACAATACACACATCCAAAAGATGCTGTAAGCCAGGACTTAGGCAGGCCCTACTTACTGTAGCACCAGCACAAAAGAAGCTGCCAATTGCCTTTTCTTTACTCCTCACAGCACACTGTCGTGGTGGGAAGGATCAGCTAAAGAGACTTAGAAAATCTGCAGAAAGTGAGGGATAGCGAAGTCTAGTCTCTGCTACTCATCAGTGAGAGGTCATCCCAGTAACAGAGACAGTCAGGTGCCCTGAGGAACCAGCACTGCCTGTTACGCTGAACTAAACCCACAGCCAGCTCAGTCGCCCCAAGCAGTACAGGTGCTTTTGTACAGAGCAGAGCTAGAACAACTCAGCCTTGCAGATCTGCACTAACTCCTCCTCCTACAGGAGCCAAACTGTGCTCCTGGTGGGGGCTGGGGAGAGAAGCACACAACAGAGGTGCCGAGACTGCATGTCCACAGCTCTAAGCAGGTTTTGCTCGCAGGCGATGAGACCACCACAGGGAGGTTTGCTATTCAGGTCTCTGCATCGTGGCTATATCAGCAGAGCATGCTTAGAGCACATGTGGCTTTTGGGCAAATGTTCACCAGCTTCACTGGTGCTGCACAGGCAACACCAGCAAGAGGCGAGCTTTGAGGAGTTATGTCTGTGCTGTGCTCTGCCAGCCAGCCTGTAGCAGGCAAAGACCTTGTGCCTTTTGGTGCCTGTGGATTCAGGAGCCCTGCCTTTGAAAGACAGACACAACCCAGCACACGCGTTTACTCAGTAGCCTTCGCTCAAAGAGGCACTGTAAGAGCAGTGCAATCAGCACAAGGCACGGCTTTCAGGCTAGATCAGCACCTCTGCATCCCAGAACAACAAAAGCCTCTCCTCGCTTTAGCAGCAGGGCCAGCATCTTCTGTGTGACCAGTATCTCTTCCCTGGGGATTTCTCAGAATAGCCAAATTGCCTACAAGAGCTGGAGGAAGCTCCTGCCTAGACCAGAGGCACTGTTGGATCACAAATAGCAGCTAATCCTCTCCCCTAGCTCATACAAGCGAGACTTGGCTCTGCCAGCAGCCAAACCCGTCTGCCTGCCCTTTACCTCAGCTCGGATCTGGCGCATCGAGTCGCGGTCTCTCAGCGTGGCAGTGTGAGGCGTCCGGTTAACGGTATCAAAGTCGATTGTGATCCCGAAGGCCACGCCAATCTCATCAGTCCTGGCATAGCGCCGGCCAATGGATCCAGAGGAATCGTCCACCTTGTGAGAGATGCCGTTCCTGGTGAGTGCTTCAGCTGCAAGAAGCAGAGAAGAGGGGATCAGCAGGACTTGTTACACACTCAGCAGGAAACATGATTCTAGCAGCGGCCTCCCACAACCTCACCACACTACTTCAAGTGAGGCACCACATGTCCTGGTTTCAAGCAGTGTCACAGACTCTCATTTTTATTTTGACAGAAGATCGAAGGTTCCAGTCGCTGCCAAGACTACATGCTGAAACCCACCCCACGGGCACACCACTGCACTCACAGCTCTCCACATTGCATGACTCAACTCTCACCCAAACAGCAAAGTCACCGACTTCTTCAACAGGTCATTACAGTCCCACAGCTCGGTGTCAACTCAGAAACATGCCAGCCTTACATGTGTGCAGGGGCACGTTCAGCATGGGGAGGTGAGGTCCTGAGCAGAACTGATGCTGACAGCAAAAGACACTGTCTGATGTGTAGCCTATGTTCCTATCCTTTAAGCATTCACTTTTATATGGTCCCAGTGGGCACTTTGACAGAAATCTTGGAGGCTCAGCAGCTCTGGGATTCCTTCAGTAAACTAGCTGGCCAACAAGACCCAAGAAAAGAACTTAACTAAAAAAAAAAAAAAGTAAATGAACCATTGCTCCTGTCAGCTTTCCCAAGCAGTGGGAAAGACTTCTTTTTGACACAAGGTAAAAAAGAAACATGTTTTCACCGCACACCAACACAGAGAAGGACAGGGAGTTGGGTTTTCTGAGGTTAGACTGAAGAGTTTGATAGATACCCAAATCTGACTGATACCAACCAACCCAGCTGTTTCAGTTTGATGGCTCTCCCTTTGCACACGAGAGCCACATGATTCCAATGCTATTTTCTTCCTGTAGCACTGAGGAAGAAAATTCTCTTCCCAGTGCACATCCCCAGTGGACCCACAGTGCTTAATACACTTACACAATTCCTTGACGAAAGGCATGAATTCCTGATTCTGGCTTAGAGGAAGAACGGAGCACTTGAATGGTGCTACAACAGCTGGGAAGCTGAAGAACTAAGGAAAAAAGAGCACAAATAAATACAAGTTTAATGGTTAGGCCAGATTCTTTGGAGGCGAGAATAAGCTCTGACTGAGGCTGGAGGCAGGGTGACTGTTCCAGGGGAGTAGTAGGCCTTCTGCAAGACATTAACACTTAGGGCTGCAGCAGTAACACCCCACACCACTGAAGCAAGACCGATTTTCTCCAGCTGTCCTCCACTCCTCTTTCCTTCCTGACAGCTAAACATTATCTTCCACCAAAAGAGGTCTACCAGAGCCCTTCCTGAAGAAAGAGAACCTCATTGGAATGACAGAAAAATGATGGGTAGAGGGGTCGTTCCAGGAGATTTAGTTTTACGCACAATCTAAAGGGAGGAGTTCTCACAATCATCTCACACTCTGATTCCCAGAGACTCTGCACACATATGCAGTATATGCAGCTCAAAGGTTTTCAGAACCCTCCACAGACACCCTCAGAAAAGGTAAACGTGTCAAAAAAGGGAGTCGGGGGGAAGAAATCTTTCATGGCGATCAGCAAAGCCTGTCTGTAGGGGTATACAAGTAATACAACTGAGATGTATCACAATACAGAGCGGCCCAGGCTACACAGAAACTAAATGGGTACTAAAAGGAAGATAAGTTTAATATTTTAGACTTCATGAGCAGTTCGAGATTGAAAGTCAACCGTGTCCTCCTTCTGGGCTCCTGAATCCTCCTCCCTCCACTTGTAACTGTATCACATCCTGTGGCAACCAGAGACACTAAGGCGCACTGTTGTTTTCCTTTTCTAGAAACACAATCTAGCAGCCAGAAACAACGAACAGGAACCAGCATCAAGTTCACAGCCAGCTTCCCATGGGCCACCAGCAACGGTGCAGAGCATCACTGCACTGGCTGGAAGAGGCTGGTCATCTGTATGTAACACACACTTCCCTCCGGCTCCTGCAAAGTTTCAGGCCAAGATTTTAGGGATGCCCAGAATAAGAGAAAGTTGAATTTCATGGGGGACTAAGGAAACAGTTAGTCCATTGTCCATCTCGCTGCACAGAACTATGATTCCAGGAAAAGCAGCAAAGAGAAAGGAAATAAAACACTGCAGAGATGCCCTTGTCTGAGGGATGGGTCACTGCCAAGTGTGAATCCTGAAGAAGGAATTTCTCACCCCCTTGCCAGCAGTACAGTAAAAGCCTCATGCACACACAGCCCCAAATGCTCTCAGCGCACATCTGTAAGCGACATGTACGCTGGCAAAAACAGCAATTCAACAGCCCACCTGCATTTTCCCAGCTCTGCTGTGTATTGCGCGGTCTTATTTTAGTCCTTCCCTTGGACGTTAGGAAAAGGCAAATGCTTGCAGCTGGTTTTAAGCTGAGGCCCAGCCACAGGAAAGCTCACCGTTCTCTGCTCGTCTCCTTCCCGGATGTGGAATGTGTGTTCAAACACTGTGTACATGATCCTCCCAATACCAAATGAGGGTTCAATTACATTTGGGATTATTTCTTCCACTGGAACACAAAAGAACCCACGTCATCATTAAAAAAGAATTTATACACAAAAAAAGATGTGTTTACTGAAGCTGCCTTTCTGCTCAGAAGTTCTGATTACATCTAGCTGAGCACATGGAAATAAAAGGTTAAACATTCTGCTCTAAATACAAATACCTGAAGTAGAGATTTGGACTTAGTCCACGTACAGAATGTATTTAGGCTGTAGACAACAAGTTAGGGCCCCTTCTCTGGCCCTGAGAGCAAGCAGCACAGCACAACTTGCATCCACACAGATAAATCCTCTTCCACTTCACAAGAGCAAAGCCTCATCCACACTGTTCACTGGGAACATTCCCCGCTCCACACCAAGCCACAAGCCACAAACTACGTCCACGCATTGTCTGGAAGAGCACTATTTGGCATAGACCAAAACTGTGCCAGGGAATATGCTAGCAATTAAACAGCCTGGATGACGGCAGGGCAATGCTCAGTCCCCGGCCCACTTTGGTTTAATGTACAGACTCAGTCTCAGCATCCAGCAGTCTCAGCAGAGAAGCACAGAGCTTCAAATCCAACTCAAATTCCAGCAAAGACTCCCTTTGTATTCTTGAGTCATTCAGTTGCCTGCTTCAATGCTGCTCCCCTTCCTATTCTCCATCCCCCTGCAACCTATCATCAGAGTGGGGAAGAACGAGGATCAACTAGTTAGTGTTCGCAAAAATTTTCAAAAGATGTGACGTGCTACATTATTATATACTTGTCATTCTCTCCAGTCCTTGCCACACATCCGTCAAAGAAGCTTCTTCCTCCTTCAACCCTCTGTGTACAGAAGGAGCCTGCTCAGACAGAGCAGCTTTTTAGAAAAAGCCCAGATAGCAACTGGAGAAGAAACAACAATTAGAAGCATCAGCTACTTTTGAAAATTAAGAGTAGAACCCAGCTCTCCAGCACAGCACCTGGACTTACCTCCCATTCTATGTGCCTCGAGAGCCAATCCTCCTCAATTAAGCACCTACCCTGGGGTTGGACTTTACCTTCCAAAAGGACAGTCTTGTTTTATTTGTGCATTGACCAACCAGTTTTCAAGACAAGAGAGGGAGAAATAAGCTTTGCTTCCTGCTTGCAGACAGCACCCAAACTGCCACATGTACACATCTAAAGGAAAACCAGCAACTGGGGTTCTACTTGCTGGCCCCAGCAATACTACAGTCACTGAACAGTTACAACTCTGATTTCTTCTTTGAAGTTGTGATAAAGCAAAGCCTGGCACAGCAGCAGCACATGCTGACTGAAAGACACCTTGACACCTCAAAGGCTCAGCAGCTGCAAGAACAAATACATTCTGCACGTGCTACAAGCTGCTCTGCTCTTTCCCAGGAGCATTTATTACGTTCCCAAGCTAGGGCAGGAAGATCCACTAGTTACAGTATGAACTGGGGAAAAATCTACCTCAGTCTCCAGCTCTGTCAAAGACTTCCCAAACGGCCTTGGGTGAGGTGCTTACAGAGCTGGCTGGAAAGACAAGACTTCTTTGAGGAACTAAATCTGTGCATTTTGCAAAGTTACCTTCTAGGCCCATTTCCCACATCAGTACAAAAGCTCCATGGAGATGCAGTCACTGACCAAAGCTGATGTGATTATCAACTACCAGAGGAGCCAACTGGACTTGCCAGCTTAAAGAGTCTGGTCGGCCCAGCAGCATGGCGAGGCGGCAGATGCCAGAAGACCTGACTCCAGGCAGTGACAACAGCAGCTCCAAGCACAGAGATCTGCCCACAGCCCTACCAACAGACTGCCACAACTCATCTGCTGCACCATAATGAACTTGAAGATGGAAGCTCCCAAAGCTAGTGCACCTTCCTCAGCTCCTCCATCACTACAGCTGCTGGTTCTTAGCACCACATGGGACCTTACAAATCCTAAAATAGGCAACTGAAGCAGCATTAATATAACACTTTACCAGAAGTCTATTAAAAGTGTTACTGAACAGACCAGGCGAGAAGCAGGCAGACAGGCCTGCATCAATGGTCACTGATATCCCACTGCTGTGCGACAGCTTTCCAACTCTCTTAAATTGTTGAATTNAAATAAGCAACTGAAGCAGCATTAATATAACACTTTACCAGAAGTCTATTAAAAGTGTTACTGAACAGACCAGGCGAGAAGGAGGCAGACAGGCCTGCATCAATGGTCACTGATATCCCACTGCTGTGCGACAGCTTTCCAACTCTCTTAAATTGTTGAATTTCAAGGAAATAACATTTGGCATTTTTACTGTGCCATGGTAAAATACCAACAGGATAATGCAACTGATACAGTTCATTCAAATTCAGTATCCTGATCTGTCTCTTGCTTTTGATAATCAAACAACAAAGATACAAATTTACCATGTAATGTTTTCTGAAATCTCTTCACAGTAACCATGTCCTTTGTTAATTGAAAAGTTTTCCCTTCAGTTTCAACAGTGAATTCCCTGTAAAGGAAAAATAAGTCACTTAAAAGCTACAGCAATAAACAAACAAGCTCTATTTCCTTAATTGCATCAGTTGGCTGACTTTAAGAGTGGGACGATAGAAGCCAGGGCAAATTCCAGAGATCAAAGAAACATTTGGCATATCCATTAAAAGAAATTTACATTAATAATAAAATGACTACATCTACATTAAAAGCAACTATCTTCATAATCACAGTGAACGTAGTTGTGGTTAACAGCCTGAAGCAAACTCAGTTAGGAAATGGAAGCATCTTGTGATGAAGCATATACACCAAAACAAAAACGGGAAGCACACAAAACAGGAACTTAGAATCACAGAATCATTTTGGTTGGAAAACACCTTTAAGATCATCAAGTCCAACTGTTAACCCAGCACTGCCAAGTCCACTTACTGCAGACTGTACATCTTGTCAACTTGTCTTGCAGGGACTTCTCATGAAAACTGAGTTGTGTGAGAATGTATCGCGCACATTCACAGATACCAAACAACGGGGAGGATACAGCACAGTTATTTTATTGCTTATTTCTAAAGCTTTTGATATTATGGTCTTCTAACTACTTTCTCTTGCTCCTTGCTAACTTGCAACTAGCACGTGCTCCTTGCCAAGAAAAACTTAGGCTGTACTGACCTATCCCACTCACAGGAAGGAAATGTCGTTATTATTATGCATCCTAACAGGAAACTGCTGCTGTAAACCTGAGGGCTTCATATAATGGATTTATACAAACACGGTCATATGAAAGGCACGTCTAACATACTGGCACCATCAATGTGTATTCAGCAACGGTACCCTCCTTGCTGAAACGTTCAGATGGGTGTAAAACAAAAAAACACGCTTAAGAAAAGCGTGTGCTAATCATCTGCATTTGGACTTGACACCAAACGGGCCGAAGTTTATA
Organism: Steatornis caripensis; assembly: GCA_013398225.1. Classification (NCBI taxonomy): domain Eukaryota; kingdom Metazoa; phylum Chordata; class Aves; order Caprimulgiformes; family Steatornithidae; genus Steatornis; species Steatornis caripensis. The sequence continues at coordinate 9,119 of VZSC01011560.1, forward strand.
AAGGCTTTGCTCTGAATGCAGCTACAACTCGACACTGAGTTTAAACAGTCATGATTTGCAGTCCACTATCAATTCAGACCCGGGATACTGCTTGTAACTCATCTATTGAGCCAGTTCAGGTTCTGGATGAATTAAGTTCACCTTCTTCTGGTTTTGATGTGAGTACACATCACTATATTCTGCAATACTTCCTCTCCCCATTTTGAGTGCTACTGTTTTTTCTACGCTTTCACAAAAAAAAGATGCAAACGTTACCATTCTAGAATTCATTCATTGATCCTACACCTTGTACCATTTCAAGCAGAAAATAAAGTTTATTTTTTATTATTGCACTATTAGCCATATACAGCTGCTGGTCTGCTTCAGTCAAATTTGACAACGGTAGAGATCTCTTACATTTTCAGTTCCTGCATGTGTTAGGAATACAGGCAGACAGGTTGAGGAAAGACGTACAAATTGCTGCCCTAGTAAGTCAAAGGCTGTAACAGGTCCTAAAGCGTATCACTGAACATTGGAGGATACCCACACAAGTTTTGGTTCTCCTCTAACTCTTTTGTTCCATCACTCACAGAATTTTTTTATTTAATTTTCAAATTAAGTTCAAAACCATCTGCCAGCCCCAGTCAGCTCTCAAACCAGAGTAGGGAAGTTGGTAAACACTTCCCGTTTCACTGAGGTGTCTCTCTTATGCAATGATCCTACGAAAACCAGAAGCTTATTTCCATGCAAATAAACAAATATTTGATTACCATGGTTACACATTTATGTGCATGTATCAACAGACATGTTGATGGATGACCAGCAATGACTTGGCAGAAGGGACAGCACTAAAACATTTCAGATGTTCCACTCGGCCTACTTTCACGAGGAAGCTGGTTTCAGGTGGCTCAAATTAATCCAGCAGCACTTTGGGAACCCTTGTCAGAGAAGGATACCATGCACACACAGCCAGCTCACCCTTTGTCGTTGAGCAGCTGCTCCATCTCAGTGATGTAACACTCATCACACATGGAAAGGTATTCCATCACTACCTTTGCGTCCTTCTTATAAGCTTTGCCAATGGCTCCCTTATTTGCCTCAAACTGAACAATGTTGACTGTTCTGTATGAGGCAGTTAAGGAGTTTGAGGTGACAAAAAGCAGGGCCTGGTTCTTTTACTATGTCAAAGCTAATTGCTACACAACACAAAGAAATCTCCTCTGCTACTGGATTAAGGAACTTCCCTCCAAGAGAGAAAAGGAACAATAAAAAATACTGAAGGGCAGAAGGTCACAAATTTTGAAAGAACACAACATTTTTTTACAAGTACAGCAGAACCAAGGAATGACATACAGTAACCTGGGATAGTAACTCCACATTCACATTTAAACCATGCTTCACAGTCAAAACAGAGCCTAGCACTAAGCTAGAAAAAAAACCAAGCACAATAGTTAATCCCCTTTGCCCACCTGAGTAAAGTCACCCACATGCTCAATTCTTTGCAGATTACTTCCCAAAGTCATGCCGGTCTGTAGCTCTATGTTTCCCTGTTAAATTTACCGACGTAACTTAAGAGAGCTGAACAGCTCTCCAAGACATCTCACTGTCAAATCCCTTTTCACTTCAAGAGAATCTGGTTTATTCTGAAAGGATATAGGTTCTTTGAGAGGCTTCTCAGCTATAAGAGGAACTTTGGTGGCGCGGGCATGGCAGGAGAGGTCATAGCAGGAACGATCAGCGCAGCCAACGATCTCAATCCAACCCTGAAAAAACAAAAGCGGAAGCTTTCACCAACTGACTTTTTTGTCCACTTAACCATCAAATATGTTTATTCACCCCTAAGCCCTCCCTGCTCCTATGACTGTTTTTTCTACGTAATTAGCTCTGTTACAACAAGCAGCCCTCGCTCACTAGTTGCTCCTTCATTTGAATGATTCCATTTGTTTCCAGAGGAAACGATCAGTTATGTAACCAGCGCCCGTGTTCACGGCCAGGTTTTCCACATGGTTTGGCAGAACACAGCACTGTGCCAATAGCTTGGGGCTGGGACCAGAGCACACAGTCCTATCACTCACATGCTATAGGAACACGAAGACATCATGCCTTCGGGTCTTTACCTCTCCACAACTACGGAACAGACAGCAGGCGATCAGCCACATTAGAACCGCCAAAAGCCTAGCTTATGAGCTAGTAAGACACAGATCATATGCAACGGAAGCACTTCTTTCAACATTTCAACGTGTATGGAAGGAGGAATCTCAAAACACCGTTCATGCACACGGAACTGATGAAGCCTCCCAACACTTGCAGCAAATAGAACCACCCCCTGGATTTCCTGAAAGAGAAGAGACATCAGCTGCTTTCCATTCTGGTTACCCAGAGAGCTGGTCGATACCCAGTCCCTCTAAACATTCAAGGTTAGGTTGGACAGAGCTCTGAGCAACCTGATCTAGGTGAAGATGTCCCTGCTCATTGCAGGGGGGATGGACCAGATGACTTTTAAAGGTCCCTTCCAACCCAAACCGTTCTACGATTCACGCTGTCACATCAGCATGGACATACAGGCAGCCAGATGCTGTGTGGTTTTCCAGTCTGCAGGGATGTAGCAGGGTGTCAGGAAAGGCAGGTGAACAGAAGAAATCCCTGTGCTGGAAAAACTGTGGTGTTCCAGAACACCTTGGGGAATTTTTTTTTAGACAAATTAAACCATTAGGGTACTACAGCTACTTCTCAGAAGGTTTATGTAAAAACTTTATAGAATGGATTTTAAACCATTCAGCACAGCTAACTTCTTACTACTGAGCACTGCAAGTTGGTATAAACATTTTTGGTCAGAGTTAAGTGACAAACTAGCTCACAAGGTGGTTTTGTCATGCCCATGGGATTGCTGTCTTTACCTCTGGGTTAGGCTGTTGGACATACTGTTCTGTGAATGTTGTCCTGATCCATGACAAAGCCTGCAAAGTTTATTAATCTTGTTTACATGGCGCGACCCACACATGTCCAGCCTGTTTTGGGCTGGCTGGGAATTGAGGCTGAGAGTTATGGAAGTCAGCTATTAAAATTCAGAGGAAGCCATTCCTTCAATTATTTCCATGGGTCTTTTCTATACAAAGAGAAATCACTCATCCATGCTGCAGGATTTTTTTTGCCCTCATCTTAACTTTGGTGGAATTTTACTGGCTGCTATTGCTCTAACTAGCTGTAATGAAGTATCACTAGTGATAAGCCTGCTTCAGCTCCTTAGAAGAAAAGAAAGAGAAAAAAACAAGAAAAAAAACCCAAAACAAAAACCCCAATGTGGACAAAAACCACCAATCACACACAACCTCCTCAGCCCTAGGTTGTAGGAGGTTCTCCCTGCCCATTAACGCATCTGTCTGAACCATGTGAAGCCTTGACTCATTCCGTGTGAGGACACCTTTGGGCTAAGCACAGTACCAGTCTGGCCATTAAACTGGTCAGGACCGTGGATGGCGTCTACCCATACAAGGGTCACTGCAACCCCACAGACCTCAGCAAAATCCCTTCAATCTTTCAATCTTTTATCAGAACTAAACAGAGTTCTCCAGATATTTTCAGGAATCTGCACATACCCTAAACTCCTTGGAAAGGCTAACCAGGCAGAAGAGCATGTGTTTCACTACACACGAGGGAAAAATAATGAAATAGCTTTTTCTTTTTTAACTCGGATTCCAACTAAAAAGTAGCTTCTGCACCCTTAAAGAGGGGAATTACTTCATAAAACAGGCTAGCTACTATGCCTTCTAATACATTGCTTTTGAAACCTATTCCAACTGATACACTTGGCTAAGACTTACTGAAGAGGCTGAAAGCTCTCCAAGAGAATCTAAAAATTAGTTTAAGAGTCTTGCCCCTAACTATCTACTGCTGGTTTAGCTGAAAGAAAAAAAAAAAAAAAGACATTTTTCAAAATCCAGTCAACAACATAGGAGAAAAACAAAGCACCCAACAATGCCTGAACGAAAAAGCTCTTAGTGACTCAGCAGGAAGGTAAAAAAATCCTTGGGAAATTTTTCTCACAGCACCAGCTGTCTGAACTGGCAGGAGTGAACTCTCGTTTCTCACAGCTTGGAAGTGGGAAAGGAAGAGCAAGCATTCCAGTAGTAAGGAATTTGCCCTGGAATAACGCCTCCAGCAAAACAAATCCTTCCTCACTGCTGTTACAGGGGTTACAGTCTTTGGAAAGCACCAGGACTTTCCTTTAATTCCAGATGAAATTTGACCAGCACAACGTCTGCAGGCAACTTCAGGCTCCACCAAAGGAGTCTAAAGCACAGACTTAGAAGCAAGCACGAGCAGTTCACAAACTTCGTGCAAGCCCACTGCGGGGAGCTGACCTGTCCCCTTAGTCCTGGATTCAGAATATTTTCCCTGCAGTAAGTGTGTTCATAGCAACGCGCAGCTGGACAGAAACATCAGACTCATAGCCCTAGTTTTAAAAACCAAGAAATAAAATGGAGCCCCTTTCCTGAACCATCAGCAGATCTGACAGGGAGTGCCACTTGCTGCTTCACTTTGCCACTTACATACGATGTTTTGGACTCTGCATCCCAGCAGTCACAGGCATAGTGAGCCATCTCATTCTCCATATGCTGTCGGAAGCGCAGCTTCTCTGGGGATACACCGACCTTTATAAGGAAGAGGTAGATTCTGCCAATGAAGTAACCGAGAACGGAGTTATTGATCACACCCTGGAAAGGGAAAAAGCAGAAAGAAAAAAAAACACATAGACATTAATTCCTAAGGAAGCAAAGTCATGATTTGTTGTAGTTCTGCAGACCACCTGACATGTTACCAACAGAACTTCTTGCAGCTACCTGTGATTAAAGTACTACGTCTCCCCTGAAACTATTACATCTTTTCAAATTCACCTAGTGCCACTGGCAGTATCTCCATCTGAACAAAATAGTCAGTTATTATTATTCTAGGACTCATCACTAACTGTCTCTGAAGATCACCTACTTGAAAATTCCTTGCTGTGTCCAACAGTGGGGTCACTGGTATTACAACACTGCATGGGAATTACAGCTAAGGCTCAGGACTCCACAATAGCTGTGCCCTACAGTTCACCGTTGCAATGCAACAGGGGGTTGGTGGGGTTTTTGTTGCTTTTGTTTTGGTTTTTGTTTGGGTTTGGCAGGGGGAGTGGTGTTTTGGTGTTTTTTTTATTAGGGGTTTTGTGGGGCGGTTGCTAAACCTACTCATTCATAACTTGCAAGCACAGACAATCAGGTTGTGAAACCCCAGCATCCAAGCCATGTACTGATGGGGTCAGCAGATGAGTATCAGACTCCCAGACACTGCTGAGCTTTTGGCAGATATTAGTATTCCTTACTAATTCCTTGTTTCTCTCCCACTAGCTAAGTGTGAAGCTTAACCTCTAACCACTATCCCAGCACCACCTGCAGCCTTTCATTATTGACAGCAAGGGCCAGGCTTGGATCTCACATTGATTCTCTGAAGAGAACTGACTCTTAAATCTGGAAGCAAGCCCCAGCTGGCACCAACACAACAGTTTGTAATTTAGCCTTGAGAGCAACATTCAAAGGAGCAAGCTCCATGTGCTTACAAGAGGAACGTTACCTGTTGAACAGCATCTCCCAGCCGCATTACGTGGGCAGACTGCCCGCTGACCTGGGCCTTGGAGGAGTACAGGAGGATGTTGAGATCTGCAACATTCTGAAACTTGGGGTGATTTTTCTCACTGGGATCTACAAAGTGCTCAATTTCTGCCATGGTGAATTCTCTAATGGAAACACAAACAACCACGTGTATTAAATGTTTTGTGTGTTAGCCAGAGACCCTCTAATAAATGATTATGTTTTAGCCTCTCACAAGCAAGTCAGTAGTTTAAAAACATGTGCAAACTCAGAGCCAGGACAATGTACAGACTGGAACACAAACCAGTCTTGAAACTGGATTTAGCTTCATCTTCAAATCCCTAACAAAACTTTCTGGAAATTCCTCTAGAGATCTCCAGGCCACGGTCATCACCACTGTGATCCCGAGCAGAGAATACCACTTTTGCAAATACTTCCAGAAGTTCTCTGGAGTTTTTCCAGACTGCTGTGATGCCCATATTAGAAGCATACATTTCCTACAGGGTCAATGAAGAGTAATCCACTGGTTAACTCAGCAGCCTTAACTCATATTAGAGATGCCCAAAATAGCCAAGTGAAGTGATAATTTCTTGAAGACAATGATACTGCTACATTCAGCAATGGTGTACATTCTGTTCTAAGAACTTTTCTTTAGTACATCCATACTCGTACACTGATTCTTAGCCTTCTTGTTTGAAATCACTTTACATTGAATTAGCTTATTATCAAGAATCTTTAAAAACGTTCTAGGTAATCATACCTTTGATCTACAGGCATTAGGATGTAATTTGCTATGATAGCCTAACAACACAGTCTCCAATAAATGTGCCACAAGCATATAATTTATGTCTGAGTGAAAACGCATTTCAATGAGAAAAGTTCTCGTTTCCAGACGTGCGAGAACAGGAGCCCTAAGAAAATTCCAAAGAGTTCCCCTAGCGCTAACGATGCCACTGCCTCTCAGTGACATTTATGGCACTGTATTAATCTATTACCAAGTTCACAACACATACTGCCTGTGTGTATGACAGAACCACACTGACTGTGCATGGGAACTCTTGTTCCACATTAGATGGAAGAGGCTTCTGTTCAGAATAGTTAGGTTAAAAGACAGGTTATTATCCTTAATGAAATGCAGTAATCACTTTTATCCTGAGACAGAAAGCCTTGAAAGTCATTCTCAGTACCCTCAAGCTTCCCTGCTTGACCGATCTTGGAACAGAAGCACATGTCCCGAGTCAGGTTATCTCCCAACTTCCTCTCTGTAGTAATTTGCAGAACTGAGACAAGGAAATACTGCTGCAAGGTCAATCATGCTTTGATTCCAGATTTCAGTTTTCAAGTAAACTGCATGAACATAATTAAACAAGCAAAGCTGCATGTCCTGTAGAGAACACAGCTACCTTTAATACGATTCATTTAGAATACAGCGGAAACCAAATTTTGTTAGTAAAACTGAGTTTAATCTAGGTGTTTCTCATACAACAGCTATTTCAGAGATCCTACTTCTCACCGGCCAGGCTTAGATAGAAATCTGTACTTAAAACCTTAACTGAGTTCTTTGCCTGTGACCTCTGAGACCTACTGGGCACATTATCAGGTGTTCTCCAGTAGAAAGCACTAATGCGAAAAAATCATGGACAAACACCGGAACAAAAGGGAGGTGCTACCTGCTCCCAGGCACCCTTCTGTTGAAAGAGGAAATTTGCAGTACCTCACTCTGATAAGGCCGGAGCGGGGTGAGATTTCATTTCTGAAGGAATTTCCAATCTGGGCAGCAGCAAAAGGCAGTTTGCCTTGGTTAAACTCCAGAAGACGTTTGAAGTTGAGGAATATTCCTTGCGCAGTTTCTGGCCTCAGATAGCTGAAAGGAGACAGAGGAGAGGAAAAATCAGGAAGGTAAAAGGGTGGGGAAAGCAGTGAGAAAAGAAAAATAGTTACCATAAAACTTAAAGGTGGTACTTTCTCTCTTTTAACTCCGGACACAAAACAATGAAGCAATAGACTGAGAAGAAAACAACCAAACATCAGCTGCAGCCCAAACACAGCACTCCATAGTTACTCCCAAAAGTAAACTGGATGACTTGGCTGCTTTTGAGATGCAAGCATGGAATGGGAAGAGATGTTTGAATGAAATACAGTGGCCAGTTACATCACGGAGCTCAGCAGGAATGCACGCTCATTGCCTTTCCTATGTAAGCTTATGTAAGGTGTACCAGGCTGCTTACGAATGAGAATTTTGCAGGCAAACCGTGGCTACATCTCTGTCGTTACACAAACTGTAAAGTGGCTTCAGTGTAAGGCCCCTACAACTCCTACAGCAATTAGAGACTTCCACAGAGAATACCACCTGCACAGACTATTTCCTGTACTACACCAGAGAACACGTACAACCTGTATCTCTTAGCCCATCCCAGAACATATGCAAGAACCATATTCTCCACTTTTCAATAGGAGTTTNGAGAAAAGAAAAATAGTTACCACAAAACTTAAAGGTGGTACTTTCTCTCTTTTAACTCCGGACACAAAACAATGAAGCAATAGACTGAGAAGAAAACAACCAAACATCAGCTGCAGCCCAAACACAGCACTCCATAGTTACTCCCAAAAGTAAACTGGATGACTTGGCTGCTTTTGAGATGCAAGCATGGAATGGGAAGAGATGTTTGAATGAAATACAGTGGCCAGTTACATCACGGAGCTCAGCAGGAATGCACGCTCATTGCCTTTCCTATGTAAGCCTATGTAAGGTGTACCAGGCTGCTTACGAATGAGAATTTTGCAGGCAAACCGTGGCTACATCTCTGTCGTTACACAAACTGTAAAGTGGCTTCAGTGTAAGGCCCCTACAACTCCTACAGCAATTAGAGACTTCCACAGAGAATACCACCTGCACAGACTATTTCCTGTACTACACCAGAGAACACGTACAACCTGTATCTCTTAGCCCATCCCAGAACATATGCAAGAACCATATTCTCCACTTTTCAATAGGAGTTTCGGTTTTAGTTTTGGAGATCCTAACTCAAGACAATAGCCTCCACACTCTTGCACACTAACTACAAATAGCTAGTAAATGATGCTACCACTGGATCACCCTGCTAAGTAACTTCATCCTGAAATAGGTGTAAGGAAGTAGGTTCTCTAAGCCATGAAGGCGCTGACAACTGGGGATCCAACATCAACTGGCTTTATGGAAACAACTCCAACAAGTAAGGGCATTGCCGCGATCCACATAGTCTGGCTGCTTCAAGTATCTTTATGATTCTGCAACAGCTCCTTGTTTCTCCTACCTTTCACCAAGAGTACAAGGAACGCTAAGCTGCCAGAGAAGACTGGGACTGAAATGTAGGGGAAGGCTACTCAAGAAGAAATTGCATATTTCAATCCTGTTGAGACTTCATTTTTATTCCAAGTGATCTACGAAGAAGGCAGAGTGTGAGCAGAATGAGATTAGTACCTACCCAGGCATGTTTCCTCCAGGCCCAATGGAGGTCTTGAACATCAGATTGAAAGAAACAGGAGGGGACAGGTCATTCCCAGTGATGGGTGATTTCACGTTGTAGTTCACAAAGAGATCTGCGAGTTCTTGCTGGCCGTAATTGTCCAACTAATATCAAAACACAGGAGAATTACTTTAATTACTAGACAAGGTAACATGAATTATGTCCTCTTCATCTTCTACTGAGCACGATCCACAGCTCTGAATCACCTGCCCAAAATATTCCCTTTTAACCTAAATTTTCAGGCAAGCTAAAGTTTGGACCAATGACAGAATACACTGCACATCTGCAAACCCAGTTTAGTAATAAAGGTCCACGACTCAGTCATAGCACAGAAAGTCTGAAGGCTAGATAGAAATACAAGCACTGAGCATAAGAGTGGGTGTAAAGCAGAATAAAGTCACTGGGACTGCATCACCACCCACCAGGAGCTTCTTTGGAACAGTTTCAGCTAAAACATGGGGAGCGGTGTGTTGGAAAGAAAAAAAAGACAGCAATGAGAGAGAAGAAAGCTAAAATTTCTGCAGGGCTTTGTCTGCATTCATTTCTCTTTCTTTTGCTGCACAAAACAGTAGTCAAGCTATGCATTAGATGCTCTCTTTGAGAGCTGCTCTGCATTTTAGTTAAACAGAGCAAATGTGCAGCATAGGGCTTCTTGGTTTAAGGTTTTCCATTCGCTCTGAAAACAATTTGGTCACAACTGGACATTTTCACATCAGCCCCTTCCAGAAGCCCACCTTCCCCTTTCTCTGGAAGATGGGAATCAAGCAGTAGTAGAACCACAGATCTAACTGCAACCTAACCGCACAAGAGCTGCAATTTCTAGCATTGTTTTGTGCATTTATGTACCAGCCTTTTGCATACGTACATTTAAATGTAGTTTCTAGACTTAAGTACCATAAAGGATCTACACTGAGCAGTACAGCAATGATATAACACTCAAGTTTAAAATCAAATGAGCTGCTTCTACTCGTCCAGATTCTTCACATATCAGAGAAAACTCAAGACAGGAGATAAAAAGAGTTTATTAATAGAAGGAATCCCCTAAGGGATGGTCAAAGTTCAGTGTTGTTGTGTGGAAAACCTAATGACAGCTGCTCCGTGATGCAACACAGTGGGAAAAAAACCTTGTTTTTTCTGGAAGGAAACATTCATTCTATGCATGGCTCTGGGAGCATTTATCCTAGAAGTCATGAGAACAAACATTCAAAACAAATTAAGAAAAACAAATAAAAAAAACCATAGGCAAATGTCTGTACAGCGGCTCAGGAATGTCAGCCTGAAGCACCAACTATTCTCATGGTAAAGACAGGAAATCTGTGCAGGGTGCTAGAGACAGAGGAACAAATCTTGACTGCTTCAAGTTTAAAACTTTAAAACTTTAAAACTTTAAACTTGGAAGAGATTTTTAGCAACTTTAAAACAAACCAATCCAGTGCTAAGGTGATTCAGAAAAACCCTGACGAAATTTCTCAGCCATCTCTGTTCCTTTGTATCATAATCCTGCAGCGAGGGAATTACACGGTAAAGGAGGGATTCAGAAGAAACAGGCTTTTTGCCAGGATGTGAAGCAGAACAGAGCAGACCAACTCCAAGAACAGAGCTTCAGCCCTACCAATCCAACATTCAAGAGACAAATGTAACAGAAATAACTCTGCAAAACAGCAGAAGGGAGATGTGATTAACCAGCAAGTTTACAGTACCTGTTAACCAGTAAGGTTTCTAGGTGTACATACGGCCCTACATGTATCTGAAGTAAAGACTTCTGAGCATCTTTAGAGACACGGAAGGGACATTGCCTCTGGACTTGGTGCATTACGCTTCCCCTGTGACACGCGGCCCTAAAGCATTCACCTCCCCATGCAGGCACCTACCTGTGTTAGAACATTTTCCATTTCTGCCTTTTTCTCTGCTGTGCACTTCTTGTCAGACATAAGCTTTTGCAGGTGAGCTGTAAGCAAGGAAAGTATGTAGTGAGTTTATATTGCAACCCCATCACTGATCCCAACCTAAAGCTAGACAAATCAGGAGGATCCTCTGGCATGAGCATAACCGTTATGTCCACCAGCTGTCTTGCTAGTGTCTATCAGTGTAATTTCACTCATGTCATCAGGGCAATGCTGATCTACAGCTGAGTACCTGCACCAGTTCGCTGTACTGGTGTGTCACAGGGAAAACAGGTCCTTGTTTCTTTCCCATACTCATTCCTCTAAGCCCAAGCAATGGCTTTGTAGTCCCTTTCTTCTTATTTTGTATCTATACAGACTGGAAATTAAAAGCAACGTCTGATCCCGAGCCAGCAAGGCTAATTTTATCCAAATGTACTCAGAGGCACGTACTGACTTGGTACAGTAGGGTTAGACTGCATTCCATTTTAAGGCACAACATCTTCCATGAGATACAAAGGCAGACAGCGATGCCAAGACTTCCCACTCTCATTTGAAAAAAGCAATCTGACTTCTTAGTGGCAGTAACAGCAGGTGGCTGTTCATCAGTGATGGGCTGCCGAAGAGACAGGGACGCTCTTGCTTATGATGCTGTTCAGTGCGCAAAGTGGGCAGAGGTTAGATGGGCTTCTTTTGTGGTGGGTTTTTTTAATAAAACAAAAATTTTTACTGAATATTATGAAAACAGCTTTAATGCCAATATAGATTGTTCTACATACTTAAATTCCAAGGAAAAGGCTACAAAACTAGAGAGCACAACCCACTTAAATCTAGAGCAGAACAATCCTTCATTTCACAATGGAGCTGTACCTGAAAAAGTTTTCAAATAGGTTTGTTACTTCTAAGATTCGTTCATGTGATTTGTGCTTGGTTTTTAAACAAATTTTAATTAATAACCAGAAAGTGTGAGGACTTTGCAAACCTAAGCCATGCCTGAAGTCTATTTAGCATTCCCAAAAGCCAGCTAAGTTCTAAGATATACAAAAGTCAGCAGCTGCCATGTTATTGACCTTTGCTTAGGGACAATGCGCTCTGTCCCCTTATACTGTCATTACATGACTTCTCAGTTCTGAAGAAAAAGGAACTGAAACTGAAAAAAACTAAGACAAGAGCACAGTAGAGACCAGGAACCTGGTTATATAGGGAGTCCTCAGCTTATCTTTTACGTACAGTAATCTTTTATGGCCTGATGACATAGGATTTTATAAAAAGGGACCCAATTATGTTTTTACTAGTGTAAAAACATACAGTGTACCTTGTGTAAGACACTTTACAGTGTACCTTGTGTAAGACACTAACACAACATTTGGGTGGAACTGAGAACTTACAGGATCTTTGATACGTACGCTTAATGAACTACAAACACAAGTATGAAAGACTGGCTACACCAACTGGCCTTCCTTGAGAAACGTACTCTTTTCCCGTGTTTGTACCACTGCAAGAAATCCTCAAGCCCACCTAGTCTTGGAACAAAACCAAACCTTTTAACAGATGATCAGCACGAAAACATTCCCCGTTTTTCACATCTTTCACCATGAAGTCAGCAAACTTGTCTACGTGGCCAGAAGTCCTAGAAAAGATGAGACAAAAAAGAAACATGAAAGCTGCCACCAGAGAGCTCCAGGTACTGTGCGATGCCAGTGGACAGACCGTTATCAAAGAGAAGTCCTTCAGACTATGCGCCTAAACTGCAGGCTCACTCTTGCTTTAGATTATAGATTCACATTAAGCAGTACCAACCCATGTAAAATGTGATCTGTGAGAAAGTATCAATATGTCTAAATCTTAAAATGCGTCACACTAAGATGACACTTTGTGCCTTTAGGAACTTGTACTGTGATCAAAGCAAGACATAGATGTAGTTGTGAGGAGTAACCAGTAGTTCAGGTGGACAGATTCCCAATATTTTACACCAGTGATTCATGAAAGCTTCTGCCCATTAAGCCATGACCCACATGAAGTAATGCAGTTGACTCAGCTCAGACTCTCATTCCAAAATTTCCTGACATATTCAGCAAACCTGTGGGCAGTCTTAGCGGAGATACTTGGAGGTGAAAAGGTCCAGAGTCTGAACTATGCCCTCACCCTGGAAGATGGTCCCTCTACCCGGTCTGTGGATAAAAAGAGGGCTTCAATCTCCAGGGCTACAGAAGCAACAATGGCATTCAGAGCTCAATTAATGCATTGCATATTGCCATCCCTCCACAGAGAAGGGAAGGATAGTCAAGCAACCTGGCCACAGTCCTAAGCTATGACCCAGGTCTCCCAGCCTTAGGCAAGTCACCTAATACTTTTTCGTGTCTTCTTGATCTTTTACAAAAATGGGTAATGGCAATTTCTTACCTAATGGGACTGGCAGGAGACATTAACACATTAGACTCTCAGACATGAGTCCCACTGCTCTCCCTGATTTATGGAGCAACAGCTTCTCACACTGACCCGTGCACTGGTATCTAATTATTTTGCACTGCAACGAGGTATGAAATTGGGTGACCCAGTCTCAAGATCGCTGTGGGTAATTTCATCGAAGACTGTAAAAAGCAACTACGACCAGAAGTGACATGCTGCAGAGAAAAAGACCCATATTTACTTCAGAACTGGCTCTGGCGTGAGCATGGTACAATCAATCTCCAAGATTTGCTCTTCCTGAATAAAGTGCTGTCTCCATGCCTGGAGGATGTTGTTCTTCAAAGCACACCCAACAGGCCCAAAGTCATAGAGACCACTGACACCTGCAATGAGAAAAACATAAAAAAACCATGGTAGGCATGAGACTGTATGAACCTGCATTGTTTGGAGGAATTGTCCTCGCTTCTCACTGTTTCCCTCCGTTGATTTAAGACTGAGATCATTTTCCGAGTATGAAGCCTCAGATTCTCTGTGCTAAACAGAATATGGAACGCGGCTCATGGTCGAGAGCTTTTTACATAAAGACTCATGACATAAAGGCTGAAAATAAACGCTAGGAAGCATCTAAAGAGCCACTGCCCTATGCTAACCAGTACAGTTCAGTTGCAGAGTGCACTGGGGCGTCAGGTAGTGGTAGAAGCTGAAACTGATAAATACCCACAACCAACAACTGTGAAAGCCACATTCCCTCCACCAATGGATTATATTTTGTGGGGAGTTTTGTGGGAGCAATCTAACTGAAAGAGGAATCTGAATATAGAAGTGATAATGCATGTGGCCAATAGAATACGTTATTGTCAGCAACAAAGCATATCTGCCAATCACTAGTTTAGGCTCAAAGGCACAAAGACGAAAAAAAAGAGAAAGCAAATAAAACAACCCAGATTATTTATTTTAGTATCTTAGCTGAAAGAGCAGTAAACATACAAGTCCTGTGCTGCACCCCCCACCCTGACCTGCCCCAAATCAGTTATTTGAAGAGGTTTAACGGCCACATTTGTTCCACCTGTTCAATAAAGTTCACTGACAAAGTTCATTAAGGTAACAGGTTCTAAAGTTCACAGTAGTTTTGAGCATTATCTTGCTCAGAAAGGGATGAATGGTTATGAGGAAATAAGCTAATTATATCCTCAAATGCCATAACATCCTACCCATCTGCAAAGAAATCATCTTCTACAACATAATGCTCACAGCTTGCACCCTAAAGTCCACTCGTTTACACTCAGAAAGCAAAAGGCAAATTTTTGAGCCCACTCTCCATCCAAAAACTTGAGGAAGGGGCAACCTTTTGAAAGACTTACAGACTCAAGCTGGACAGTTTAAAGACAAAAGAATTCTTCTACGTTGCACTAATATAACATTGCAAGAGTAAAGCATCTCACACAGCTAGAAAGACCAGAACATTAGCCTAAAGGGATTAAAATGTAAATTTCTTCAAATCCATACCTCCATAAATAGAAAAGGCTTGATCATAGAAAAACCTCCTTTTCAGGGTGTCTTCCATTTTAACTCTGTCCACAACGTCATCTTTGGGCTGTAAGGCCAGCTCCTGTAATCCAAGAAAACCAAAATCAGTTAACAGCTCCCATTTCTGGCAGGAGGACAAATTCTCTCCATTCACCACTCTGAGTCAAAAGTCTGTAAAGACCATTTTGAACCAAAGGTATCCTGCCAATATGCTCATTTTCCAAAGAGGAATGGCCACACTGAGATTCAAGCGCTCCATTATGAACACAATTGTCTGAATGCAGCGTTTTAGACACTCGAGGTAGACTCATCTGCCCTAAACTTTCGGACAACTAAGTCTGAGCTGGTTATCCTCAGCTTTCTTTACAATCAGCAGAGAGAAATTGCAATTTCTAAGGCAGTTCTTCTGACCTATTTCCCTTCCCCAACGATAAAAAGAGCTTAACGTGACTAGCTACAAACACCTAACTCTTGGTATATATGAAGCTTTCAGTAGTGTTCCTCACATGAAAGAATTTTGACTATGAAGATTATGAACATCATCATCTTTGTGCTCTGCCAAAGGTGTGTTTTTAGCTACTTGCACAAAGAGTGTCTATTTGCAAAATATAGGCTTTCACAAATACGGCCCCGTGCGCACAGAAAATTTAGTTACAGAATGCCTAAATGCCCTGACTGGATTCTGTGAAAATATTTTACAGCAAACTCACTATTTTATCTGGAAATCTATGACCTTTGCATCCAACTCCATTAGGGAATTCATCAGGCTTCAAAGATTTTCTTCAACAAAAACATTTTGATAATTGGAGTTAAGCCAAGAACTTCAATAAGTTAATTCAGATTCTCCTAAGTGGCTAACACGATCATTTTGAACTGCTGTTTTGGTAGGAAAAAGTATTGTATGACTAATAACCTCGAACTCTTCTTTTTTCAGCATCTATAAAGACAAATAAATGTGGTCTAATTTTAAAAGCACTGTGCCTCTGCTGCTCCCATGAACAGCATAAGCCAAGGGGTAACTTTGCACAAAAGACAGAAAGAGTGACAGACAGAGAGCACATGGGAGAGCACCAGAACAGTACTTTTAAAGCACAGAAAGGGCATCCATTTGGCACTCTCTGCCTAAAAGCATAGAATCATACTTCACAATGACCAGGGTTTCCTAAAAGAATGGCTTTTGCCCAGAGATGGACAGGAGGAGAGCAACAGCGACACAGGCCAATTCTGAACTGGCAGGGAGAAATGGGCAGCAGAACAGGAGTAACTGGAGTAGGTACAGAATTCTGTAAAGCCTCTCTTCTACTACCTAAAGAGAACAGCTAATGAACTGGTGCGGAAGTCAAAGAAACAGTCTCTTCTATCCAGCATACATTCATAAACATAAATAAATTCATAAATAGAATGCAGAAAAGTGCCCGTGTTAGCCTTCAAGGGGAAGAAAGACCCTGTACAGGATCAGAATCATCTATTGACTTCAGATATGACTTGAAGACATACAGCCAAGAAATTTATACACTCAACTGCTCTGCACTGTCAAAAGCTTCAAATTCAGAGTCGCTCTGCTATCTTTAAGTAGGAATCACAGGGCTTGAAAGCTGTACCAGCAGCTGCTGAAGCTAACGAGCATTCACACTGCTGCCTTCCATAAAAGTTGCAAGCGACTGTGATGCATTGCTGGAAACACTGTGAAGAGAGAAAGATTATATTGGAGCGCTGCACTCACAAGGGCAGATGCTGCATTTGCAAGGTCATTCTTGCACTGACAGGGATAAGGCCCACACAAATTGTGTAACTGGCACGCACACCTCTACATTGCATCCTACAGGCACTCTTTCAACAGAAAGGTGGGGCTCACAGGGATACCAAGACTCCTAACCTGCCTTGCTACATCTCTCTACAGCAAGCTTCCCAGGGCTGGGAAACAGAATTGGGAAACATTTAGAAACTATTTACTCCAGAACGACCTAGCTATCAATACAGGTTTCATGTAATGGTTTCAAATTACAGTTCTATATTGGATACTAAGTAAAAATGACATCTTTTTACTTGCATTAGATGTATACAAACAGGTAGCTGTAACATCAGACCTGACAGAGAACGCTAACTGTTCGCCTCACATGACTGTAGGACAAATAGGGCCAACCAGTTTCAATTCAGGCATACTCACCTCTCACAGTAAGTTAGTTGCAAGCAGTGGTTTCTTTACTTATTTATTCACTCATTTTTAAGGGTACCACCAAAGCCCAACCACAATCATTTTTATGAAACACAAATTAGAAAGAACCTCACAGTTTCCTGGATGAATCTGTGTTTATGCTTCAAGAGTTTCTTTTTGTTGTTTCAGTCTGAGGGTGGAGAGAAGAGGAAGGAAGCTTGCAGGACAACAAAGTGTATTTTAACTTGTTTATTGATCTAGAGACAAAATAAACTTGAAGTTCCACCATTTCATTTGCAGAAAGACTTCTCAGAGCACAATCGCATTTTAGAAAGGGGCACAATTTCAATACATGCCTCTCTTTAAGGCTGAGGAAAACCATAGGCGATTTGAAATGTCTCCAAAACCTTTGTTTAAACTGTAGCAAAGAAAATGGTTTCTAAAGAAACATGTTTTATGCCAGTCTGGGAATTCAAATGCTGCACAAAGAACCTGAAGATGAAACTCACTACAGTGAACAGCGTGTCCTCTCACTGTGCACAAAAAAGATCTATAGAGTAAACGAAGATTAGTGACACATACACTGGATTTCAGTTTTGACTATGAACAAACTGAACTCATATTTACTCGTTCACACGCTGTGATTTAACGCTAACAGATATCAGCAACACGTACACTGAATGAAATTGCCAGTAGTTGGAAACTTGCAAACTATTTCAGAAGTGATTCAAACAGCCTACCCTGCTATGACTGTTTATGACTCTTTTCTTATGACTCTTTTCTTATAACTTTATATGACTAACGCTGTGGAACTCAACATTTAATTTCCAGACTCACCTTTGCTTCTAGGACCCTCTTCCGAGCTTTGAGCTCTGCTACAGCTTTGTCTATATCCACCTGGGGAGCTTTCTCTTCCTTCAGCTTCCTTACTAGTTCTCCCTAGAAGAAGGAGACAAAACACAAGATTCTTTCTTTTAATGCCACAGACAAGAAATGCTCTCCTGGCAATCCAGATGGAGGGTTTTGTCCTGCCTTCGCGCTCTCCACGCAAGTCTCAAGAGGCTGCTTCAATTGGCAGAAGTGAGAAACATTTCTGCATTCGAGAGTTAGTAGAACTAGACATCATTAGAGAAATCCACCCCCATATACACTACAGTTAAATCCCAGACCTGTTAGTAAATCTGTGTGCAGATATACTCCTGCATGTACCACTTCACAGCAGATTTCCACAAATCCTAGTTTTCTGTATCAGAGGATGCACTAAGTGGATTCTCAGATGGTTAATAGAGGCTTTACGCTCTTTCTCAGTAATAAGGCTCTCTTCCTTCCACCTCTTCCCTTTTCTTCAAAATTTGTGACCACTTTAGACTTTTTTTCCTCTGTCACATCCACTCAAAATTGGCCAGTAAATATACAAATTTTTAGAAGAAGGTCTCACCGAAGACAGACATTTTTAGCCTGATGTGTAAGCAAAGAAGGCATTGCATTATCTGTAGAAACCATTATTATTTTTAAAGCTTGTCCAGTAACTTTGGGAAAGAATGGACTTTAAAAACAAACAAAAAAAAAGGAACCACAAAAAAATTCCCAAAGCCTAAGTATTTCAGAGCAGGAAAACCCTGCAGTGGGCTTACACCGAGGTCTTAACCCAAGTCAAACTATGATCACCTTGTTATGGTTCCACAAAGGTCTCTTTGCCCTATGGGGACAATTCTCCCCTGTCATACCAGGGAAGTGCTCAACCCATAAATACCCAACAGCACGCTCTTCTGAATGTGATCCTCAGCAGTCATGCCCAGTTTGCTCTTGGAGATAAATTAATTAAAAGCCTTCCTTTCAGTCCACTCTTCTTCATCCAAAACTAAGGTCTATCTTGCATTACTGAGAAGGACAAAGGAGCTGGCCCCGGAGGACAACGCACAGAGATGTCAATGCCTTCTCAACCAGGATGTTCTAAGAACGGGATGCTCCAAATTCAGAATTTTTCTTGCATCTTGCACTTCTCCATTAAACAAAAAGAAAAAATAAGAAAAAAGCAATTCAAAGAGATAACATTTCCACAATACCAGCTTTTTCATAAATTCTGAGCACTTCCAATATACTACAGGCAACTGAGAAACTGAAGAGAATACACAGATTGCCATTCAGTAATCAGATTAGAAAAGCTGAAAGTGCTTTAGAGACTAAGGGGTTCAAAGGCTAATTTTATTAATAAAGGGAGGAAGTCTCAAAAGACTGCATTAAAACAAACACACACAAACAAAAGAAAGAAAAATAAGAATCCTGTCAGGCTCCTTAACGCCGCCGGCTACAAGAACAGATTTCCTTCCTGCTAACCAGTTACACCAAAACATGAAAGTTTCACTCTGGGGCTGAGGACTTCAACTGCCATTTCTGGGTAACGTGGCAGAGGGAGGGATCTGATCTCTTTTTTTTCTTTTAAAGTAGTAAGTCCAAACTGCCTTTGTTGAGCTGGGGGTCAGCAGTGGAAAAACATCAAGGCAGCACCAAACTGCTGACTCAACAGAGCTATCACCCTGTGCTCATTGCTGAACATCTAAAAGCAGCATACAGCAACTCTGTCCCGATCTATAAGTGAAAGAGTACTCAGACATATCCAAGCAGAAAAAAAAAAACACAACTGAAGTGAATAATTATGTTTGCTGACAGGACTCAATCTAATTAAAGCTACGATCTCGAGCCCAACCCAGAGGAGGAGTGCATAGCAGCACTGGATGTGGCAAATTTTGCTGCAGCTTTGTCCCATAGACATAAAGCAGAGAGGGATCCACCCCTGGATCAGGGCAGCTTATTGCATCAGGCACTGCTGCAGGAAGATACACTGCTCACTTCCCTCTCCTAGGTTAAGAGTCCCTTAGGTTTAATTAAACCGCTTCTCCCCGAGCTGACAGACAGGGTCCCCCGCATCATAAGGTATCAACTATTCCAGTCTTCAATACTCCTTCCCTTTCCTCCTGCGCAAACAACTCAGTGAATTACTATTGTCAGCTGTACGACACAATATCCATGGTCCCAGCTATACAAATTTACCCACAAACCTTTCCTTGGCACCCCACACTCCTGTTTCAATCCCACAGGCAGGCAGAAAGAAGGGGTGCATTGATACTTTAAAGGCAAATGACAGTACCCAAGATACAGGATTTTAAAATAAATAAATTGGCTAGTTCTAGAGATCATCATTTCATTTACAAAGAGCTCTCTTGCCAAGGCATTATGCCGTACAATGATTCATAATAAAAACTCATTGAAGTGATGGTATAATTAGAGGGCCATAAATCCACTCATTTAATGGGAAAACACATGCACAAATCTGCAAATACATGGGACACACACGTAGCTATGTGTGCAGCTAAGCAGAAGACTATGAATTCAGCCACTTAAAGGAGGCACGTGCGGAACCAACACACATTGGTCTGGTTGCTAAAGCAGGGAGGAAGGGGAACTTCCATGTGATGTGAGCAGGCTCCACTGCCATTAACGTACACAGCAAGGGTACCAAGATCAAGATTCACTTAGGCAATAAAAAGACAAACAAATCCTCCTCAGGTAACAAGGAAGCTAATGACAATAGCTTCATCTGTGAGGGACATGGAAAGAGAACCCGATGCAGCCCCGGCTAACAGGAAACAGCTACATATCTAGACAAATAGAATGTTGAAATAGAAAATGTGCAAAGAAATTAATAAAGATCCCTTCCTGCACCAGGCAAATATGCAACTCTAAAGAACACTGTTTACCTTCAAAACCCAACACAAGCTTAGCTCCAAAGGGAAGTCATCGTGTGACCCTGCATGAGGAAACCTTCACAGGCTGGTTTATAAAGAAAACGTGAAGAGCCAGCTGCGGGGCCCTAAAAGCATGATGAAGCCAGCCCTAGCTCGGGCGCAGAAGACACATCAAGCCCAGGAGAGGGAAGCCAGGTAGACTGACGCACAGATCCAGTTCTGCAAGACAGCTCTAACGCACACCATCGCTACGGGGACGCGAAAGGGCAGCCTCTGGGAGCCCTACACACGCTGCCACCCACGCAGCCCCTGCCAGCCCACTTCTCCGGGGCAGAGCAGGACCCACCCGAGGGAAGACACCAAGAGAACCGACGCTGCCCCGGGCAGACCCACAAGGGAGCCTCCACTGCGGGCTCACGGCTGAAGCCCGCCGGGTACCGCAGCGCCCCAGAGCAGGGAAGGAAAGGGCGGCAAGCAGAGCCCTGCGGGGCCGAGGGGCAACGCCGCAGTCACTCCGCAGGGAGCACAGACCCACCCGGAGCACACCCCACGCAAACCGGCTGTGTTCCAGGAGGGGCCGGGGGACACCTCCCCGCAGACCCCAACCGAGGCACCGGGGCGGGTCTGTCACACACCCGACCCCCTCCCTCAGCGAGATCCCCGTCCCCGAGCCGGGAACCCCCTCCTCGGGCGGGTCCTCCCCGAGCCGGGACCCCCCCTCAGGCGGGTCCTCCGAGCCGGGTGCCCCCCTCCTCGGGCGGGTCCTCCCCGTCAGGCGCCCCCCACCTCGGCGGGACCCCCGTCAGCC
>VZSC01011560.1:31721-89652 GCA_013398225.1 Steatornis caripensis
CCGCCAGCGCCCACCCGGGCCACCTCGGTGGCTCCTCGTCCCTAAGCCACGGCCCCAGCCCGTGCCCCCCCGCGGCGGGCAGCGCTGGGGGCCGAGGCGGGGGTGTTGTTGTTTTTTCAATCAGCTGCAGCGTTTGAGCTCCCAAAGCTTTGTAGCTTTTGGGCTTGGCGGTGTTTTGCTTTTCACTGATCCACGGTTTTCCCTCCGCCGCCTGGGGACTGCGAGGGGACGGGCAGCGCCCCGCTGCCGGACCCCTTGGCGCCGGGTTTAGGGCAGCAGGCAGGGGGCCAAGTCCTGCTCTTCCCTGCAGGCAGGAGTGTGGCGGGTCTTCCCTGGGAGATGGGACAACCGCATGTCAGGAAGAGAAGCCGTGAGGAGCACCGGTGGCCCGGGAGAACGTCCTGTCCCTGGGAGTTAAAGCCGTCCGTGAAGGAGAATCCAAACACTGGCTACATAAAATTTAAGACCGATTAAAAAAACCCCAACACTTCCCACGCATGCTTTCCCCACTGCCCCCATCCTCCTCATCTCCCCCTCGCCTCCTCCCGCCGAGGCGCTGGTGCAACGTTGGCGTAATTGGAGTATTCAGGCCGCTGTTTTGTACCTGTCTGTTTATTTGAGAGACAGCTTCAACCTCGTAATGAACGCATCTGAATATTTATCTGCTTGCTCTGAATGGCATATTTGTATTTCAAATGCTTAATTGTTATTTTTATTTAGGTGCAAATTGCTGTTTTTATTTAGCTGGTGTACCTACTCGGAAACCGCTCTATCACGAGGTTAACACTGAGCTTTTCTCTATTCCTGTTTTTTTTTAATTTTTTTTTTAATTAATCCAATGCTGATAAGAGCGTAAGGGTGCTGCAGCCCCCTTCTAGCTTGTCACAGCAATTGAAGATGTGGCGATAAAGGAATCGGCCCCAGAAAAAACGGCCTCATGTGGAGGAATCTGGAGAGGGCAAACCAGCCGGGACCATGGAGGAAACCTGGGCAGGACCCGGGGAGATGGGAAACCCCAGTGAGCAGGAGCAGCTTGGTTCTCCGGTGCTGAACCCGCAGGACCAGCTAGCAGCACTTCTCCAAAATGCTGGGTTTTTCCCCTTCCTAGAAGATTTCCTCCCTTTCTCTGCAGCAGAGCGGGCCTGGTCCCCGGGGCAGCACTGTGGAGCTGCAGCCAAGGACGGAGATGGGCCAGGCTGGTGCCTTGAGCCGTTTTCCCTCTATAAAATCCTTCCTCGCTGTCACAGAAGGAGTGATGCACTTCACTCATAAGAGAGAAGTAGCAATGTGTTTATTGATATGAAACAGTGATTTAACAAAGTTTGATAGCAAATGCGACAGTGGTTTCACAAGCTTCGATGGCAAGGTACGCTTGGTTATTTACTGCATAGGGGACAGGGTCAGACAGACTGTCAGGGAGATGTTCCTGTTGGGTCATGAGGTTCAGAAAAGACCCACTTGCTTTCTAAATTCCTTCTCAGGGAGGAGTCTGGGTGTGTCTGGGTCCGGTCCTAGTCCCAGTCTTGGTCAATGGTTTATGTCTGAAGGATGAGGGTGCCTGAGCCCTGGCCCAGGCTGCCCAGAGAGGCTGTGGAGTCTCCTCTGGAGAGATTCAACCCCACCTGGACATGTTCCTGTGCCCCCTGCTCTGGGGACACCTGCTTTAGCAGGGGGGTTGGACTGGGGGATCTCCAGAGGCACCTTCCAGCCCCTGCCATGCTGGGATTCTGTAATTATATGTGTGCACAATCAATCCTTCACATCACTTAGCTACAGTTTCGAAGTTACGGTGCTTATTCCCAATTCCCTTATCGAGTCTCTGATGTGATAAGGGCTCTCTCAACCTCACCTTGAGAGGTGTCCCTGCTTGAGGGGAGATCCTGTCGTGCAGCCCGCTGCTGTGCAGGAGAGCCCCATGGGCCCTGGGCTGTCCTCTATCGATGGAGTAAGATAATTGACTTACAGTCATATTTGCATACCAGCCATATTTCGGTTAGTGCATGCTCAACTAGCCCCCAGCTGTTGAGCAGGATTTATAGCCCTCAGCTATTGCGCTGTTGTCTGCCTCCCAAGGTCCTGACTTAAGCCGGATGCAGCCGTCACGACTCCCACTGGTGGCTGTTGCTTAAGCAGAGGTGGGAGGAGAGGGGAGCGCACCGCCACACTCCTGACCCCAGCAACATCTCTCCTTGCAGACGAAACATGCCTGGGACCGGTTCCCAGCGCCATGGCCGGCTGGTATGGGACAACCTCAACACAAGGGCCAGAAAGACCTTCTCCCTGCCTATTCCCATGTAGCTGGGGGTGCTGCTCTTCGCCCAAAGGACCTCAAAAAGCATCTGGCTGAGAGTGTCTACGGAGCAAGACTGAACTCTAAGACCTGGCCTTGTGAATAAATCCTTCATGACATGTGATTGTCCACACTCTGGGCTCACACGAGGATTGGACTGTACAGTCAACTTGAACTTTTGAAGTCATATTGGTTTTTTAGATAAAAGAACAAAGTAATAAAAGAAGAAAAAATGGAAGAAAAAGGAGGGTGGGCATGTTTCCTGGGCAAGCATAGAGGAGGGTGGGTAGGGAGCGCACAAGGAAACCCCGACTGCCCCTTGTGCAATGGTACTGCTGAAGACTGACAGCATGATTTAGGGTTCTCGGACCCAAGGCACACTGCTGGATCCTTGCTAGGTGGTGCGGGACGGGAGGAAAATCAGGGAGTGTTTTGCACCAAACTGTGGCTGCAAATGAGAGACCATGCGCAAACTGGACCCCAGAAACAGGTCACACCCGGGCTCGGCTGGACCCCATCTCCAAGCCGATTTCAGTGAGAAGGACTAAATATTTCTGGGAATCATCAAGAAGCTAATACTGGAGCTAAAAATAAAGCTCTGTATCAGTGCAGAGCTGCGTGGAAGGCATTCATGCATTCGCAGCTGATGGAGGGTCTGTGGACCAGGGCACAGACCCAGTAGGTGCCTGTCCCATCTCCTCCATCCCCATGGATCTCGAGGTGCTGCCAAACTGCTCAGACCCACTCCAGTGCAGAGGAACCCCGTTGATCTGATGCTGAAGAGAGCCCCGTGCCTCATGGTTTGCAAGGAGGACCCTTGCTTCATTTTTGGCACCTCCATCGGGGGGGTGAACCACCAGCTCTTCCAGATGCACCATCACCACTGGTTAACATCTTGTGACTGTCCAGAGCCCAGCTTTTCCCCTCCTTTTAAATCTGATCCCAGCTCTGTGCCTCTTTGCATTCAATAAGCAGCTTGGGAGGGGCTGTTTGAGGATGCCCGTGTTGGGTCTCTGCTCTGCAGCCCCCCCAAAAGGACCCCATGGGGCTGTGGGGCAGGACAGGATCACAGGGAGCATGTTGCTCCATCCTCTTCTGGGGTGGCCTTTGAAAACCCATTTCCTTCTCTGGATATGTGGCTATGCCGCCAGTGACACAGAGGAGGCCCCAGCGCAACAGGAGAGGGGGAGTTACTGCATGAGGGAATTTGCAGGAAGAGGCAAAGGAAGAGAGAGTTCAGACATCCCCCCAAGCCCCCCGCCTTCGGCTTGCAAACTTCTGGGTGCAGAAACAGAGGGGTATCAGCACCCCCTGAAAGGTCTGGGAGGGTGTTACGGACATAGGGAGTCACCAAAGGCAGAACAGAAGCGTGGCTGTGTGTCGTCGTCCTCGTCCCCCCGTCCCCTCCCCCCCACAAGGGAGCCTCCACTGCGGGCTNCCAGCTTTCCAGCGTTCCCGCTGAGTTTTTTGGAAGGCTCAGCGTGGGCCAGAGTTTCCGTGCCGGGATGCTTTGCAAAACCGAGGGGCACCCGAGCCCGAGCAAAAAAATAAAGATCTTTCGCAATGCGGGAAGACGGCGAGGATGGTCCTCCGAGGCTCCGACGCCTCCGGGCTGCCATTACGCGAGACAAAAATCCTCCCTTTTCCCTCCCACCCGCCCCCGCTTTTGGGTTCTTTCTGTTTTTCTTTCCTGGTTTGGTTTGGTTCGGGTGTTTTTTTCCCTCTCTCCAAAAGGCTGCCTGCTTTTCCCTAGCTGATTTCAAGCATCAAGGTAGCAAAATCAGACAGATGCATCCCTCCGAACACAAGCTGGGCAGCAGCAATGTGCGCACAAGGTTCAAGATGATTTCCCAGCTCCGGGGAATTTTTGGACTGGCAGTAAACTAAGCAGGGCCTGAGGATTGCACATAAATGGCTTAGCCTGGCTTTCCTCTATAGGACTGAGGGGTTTTAGCCTCCAAAAATGGATGGCTGCATCCAGCGTGCTTCTAGGGTACAGTCCCCAGCTCCTGATTTCCCCCAAGGCGCGTTCGAGGGCTGTCTGGGAAGAGAAATAACCAGCCCCATCCAAAACCGTGGCACAGAACATGCAAATAACCATGGGATAAATCTGTCCCCAGGCCCTGTTTTCATCTCTGAGTGTAAANAAGGCGTGTTCGAGGGCTGTCTGGGAAGAGAAATAGCCAGCCCCATCCAAAACCGTGGCACAGAACATGCAAATAACCATGGGATAAATCTGTCCCCAGGCCCTGTTTTCATCTCTGAGTGTAAAGTTAGCTGCAACAACCACCTCTGCTCCTTTTGGTGCATCCCTCCTCCTATGAACCGTTCAAAGCATGATGCTGCTCTGCTCCTGGGCCCCAGGATGCTGACTGCAGGGAAGGATGCTCTCAGGGTGCGTCTGCATTGTGGGGCTTCCATGTGCTTTACTTTTGTCACCCCCATTCTGAACACAAAGAACCGGGGCTATGTGGTGCGGGGGACAGACACACTGGATGTTACTGAAACTCACCTCCTCCTGGGCCAGGGCTTTTTTTAGACTGAAATAGGAAGCGCAAACCTCACCCTGAGCTTCCTCTAGGGTTTGGTTCTTCCTACAGGTTTCTCCTTGCTGGAAATTTATTTTCTGCATCCCTGGCTCCGATCCAGTAAAATGCTTAAGTACATGCGTAGCTTCAAACCACCTAGCCCCCTGCACTACCACAAGTGCCTTCTTGGATGGGTCCCCTTGTCCCTTCTTGCCTTTGGAAAGCTTGTGCGTCTCCATGCTCCTGCTGTGAGATGATGGGTCTCCTCTCGTTGCCAGCATCGGGAGGCAGGAGTATCAGCTTGTTTGCGGTGTACCGCCCACGAAACTAGCCCCGCACCTATGCAAGGAGAGAGTTGTCAAATCTATGCCGTGATGGCATGTGGATGCTGCACATGAAGATACGGGGTCCCCAAGCATGAGCACCTGCAGCCCTGAGAGCTAACGTCTACAGCTCAACCCATCCTCATCCTCTCCACTCTTCTCACCAGTGGATGGTCAAGTAATGCTTAAATTGCCAATAGTGTCTATGAATATTTGATACTGGCTGAGATGGCCAAGCAAAATTCCAGTTGCTGTCACCTTCAGGGACTCTGAGACTTGCCCCCATGTCAATGATGTACCCCAACACCCATTTCTCCAGGGAGGAGCTGGGACCACCAGTTCATTTTTGCACAGGCCACCAAAAGAATCTGATCCGTTTGGTCACACCCACCCAACAGCTTGGACCTGGGCAGTCTCCTGGGTTTGGCTGTGCAAGAGCTCTAATAGAAATTCAGGTTGATTTCCCGACCCTTTCTCTGCTGTGAATTTAAATTCTGCAAACCCTAGTACAGGGAATTGAAGTGCATATTGATTCAGGGCCTTTTATGGATTCCTTGCAGAGCATATTAAAAATAATTTAAAACTTGCTTTCCAGTATTAATGACTCTTGTCTCCAGCACTTTGCAGTGATTCAGTCTTGACTTTTAATTGAAATGCTTTAGTTAAGACAAATTCCTTCAGCCAGAGAAGATGAAGTGCCCCTTCAGGTGTGTGCTGCAGAGGGGCTTTCAACCTCAAGGTTCCCAAATTGCAAAGCAGCTTTGATGTGTGTGGAGAAGAGCCTCTATCCTTCAAGTGGGTGCATGTGGGTTGTCCTCCAAGGAGATGTTTCTTTGGACTTCTGCTCCAGGCACCGCTGTTTTAAGTGTGGAAGGATGCAGAACAAGTGTTTCGTTGCTCCGGCACTCAAGGCAATCACAGGGGAAAGATTAACCATCCTCAATGGCCAGTAACTGAACCCACACGCAGCACCCATAAAATGGTAGTACCTCAGCACTGGTGATGCTCTTACATCCCACTTCCAACAGCACCGGTTCATCCGAAGTGCTTTTCTCCACCACAAGTGGCTTTCCTATAGCCACCTGTCACCAGACACTTCCCCAGGGACTGAGTTGTCCATCCAGGCCATCACACGTGCAGTACAGCAGAACTTCATATGTACGTCCTGAGAGGAGTCACAACCACCAGAGCAGTTCAGGTAGTGAAGAACCATTACCCTCTAGAAGGATATAAAGAGAAAATATTTTGCCAGGTGCTGCAATTTTTTTTTTCCTTAAATATTCATTTTGTTCCTTCTCTGTTTTTACCTTCTTGGTCACTTCTTGTCCCATCCATCATGAAGAAAGCCGCTCATTTTGTCAACCCAAAAATCAATTTCTTCACAATAGCTGGGATGAGCTCCCACCTTCACTGTCCTGCTTCTCAAAGGGACTCTCCTGAGGTGGTGCAAACCCTTTGCCCCCTAAATGGACCCAACCTGACCTAGCAGAGAAGCTCCTGTGGGGCAGCAGGGAACCTCTAGATTTGAAGATAAGCTACAAATCTATTTAGGCTGAATCTGCTAGAAATAAGCCCTGTTTTGATTTCATATCCAAAGAGGATCCATGGTTCCTTTCCGTCCAGGTGGTAAAAATACTGCTCCAGATCTGATTGTGCTGTTGTAGCATTTTACAGGGCAATTGAGTCAGGCTGTGTTTCCAAGGCTTTTTCTTGTTGCTGTTGATTTTGCCTTGTGAATGACACAGTAACAGGCTTGACTCTCTGGGTCAAATGCTTGGCTGGAAACCACGAGGTTCATCAGACAGCAAAGGAAGTGTTTTCCCATGTGATGTCAAGGAGCTAAAAATTGTGAGCTAAATCTCCAAACCCCAAGCTGAGGCATCCTGCAGACCCCGTGTTCTCATATTTGCCTAATTCTCTCAGATTTTTAACCACCAGTAAGAGCTATAAACTCCAAGGGTAGGCAAGAGTGCATTCACATGACTATCTCCAGGAGCGTGTGCAGTGCTGTAGTTTGGGTGTACAAAGAGGACCTTGCCAAAGACTGCCCAGACTTTCCAAACTGCAGTGCTTTGTGCCATGGGTAGATCTGAACGTAGCTGTCATGAAAGGGCCCATCAAATAACTAAACACGTCCTACCCTCTTCTCCTCCCCAGGCTCTGGTGCTTGCAGATGACAACAGCATTACTGCAGGGCTTCCAGCAGGCAGTAAGTTACGATTAAAAATGGTGATATTTATAATAAATGGAGCACTAGGATGGAAAAGTCTGAATTACTTCTCTAATCATGCCCTGGAGTAGCTGTGTGCTTGGGGACACCCTCCCCATCACTATCGTACCACAGCGCTATACACCATCTTCTGAAGTGATTTTGAAACGAAGTGACTTCAGTTTGCTTTTGCTTTGGAGATAAGGAGTTTTGTTGTTCAAGGAGAAAGCAAGACTCTGGCCTCTTTTTTTCTTTCTTTCTTTCTTTTTTTATTTAATTGAAGGTAACATTTGGAGTGTTGAAGAAAATGGGAGTGATGGTGGTAACCATTGCAGAGACGGTGCGTGTTATACCCTGCCAGTCAGTGCCCTCATGCCTCTCCCATCTCAGAAACACACACCCACAGCCCAGGATGCTTTCCTTCTCCCTCAGGTGCTCAGGAGCAGAAGAGGGTAGGTGGGATGGAAATGTCCTGCAGGCGAAGGACCAGTTGGAGGGTGCCATGCCTAAAGCTGAAGAACAGCCACACAACAACATGAGATGTTTTTGTCCTAGTGATTCTGAGATTTTTTCTTAAAGTCTGGTGAAAGTTTCCTGAGTGGAGATAGAGCTGCATTGCTGTAATCCTAGCCTTCTTCAAAACTGAGACCTACATGCAGATCCATGTTTGCTGAAGGATCTCACCTTCCTAATGACTGACGTGAAAGTACTCGATCCAAACACTCCTCACCAATTAGGGCAATTCAGAAGTCAGAATTGAAGTGTTGTAGCTTGAACTAATCTTTAATTATCTGGAGTTTGTTCACACTAAAATCCAACAATCGGCGTGAAAAGTCCTACCAGTGTAGTCCATAATTCCTGACTGTGTTGATTTCTCTCCTAGGCTACAGTGACATCAGTAAATAATAAAAGACTGGATGCTGTCAAAGAAATCAAGGAGGAGATATCAGAGGTATTGGGCAAATGTGCTCCATGGGACGTGAAAACTATAGCAGCCTGCCATCACCCTGCAAGAAAAATAGAGTGAAAGCACATGAGATTTAACTCATCAAAAATGTGAGTTTAATGCAGATTTGTGTTTATAAATTGTTACATCTGGAGTTTCCAATGAGTGTGACCACATCCTCCCTCAATTCAGCAAGCCTTTAAAAATGAACCACAAAGGAAACACAGAACCAATTTATTTAGGGAGAAAGAAAAGCTTTTGTTTTCTGTTATTTTACAGAATGCCATTCTGACACAACCCTGCTTATTCTGGGACCTGTGCTACGTAAGCAGATCCTTGTCCCAAAGGGCATACCGCAGTCCCCCATCTTTAAGACACATTCCACTCTTCTGCCTTTAAGACAAAGTAATATTGTTTTCCCCACTCACCAGAACAGAGAGGAAAATGTTTGTGTTATTGTACTGCTAGGGCATCTGAATAGCCTGGCAGAATAAGGAAACCAGATCTCACCTGCTCTTCTCTCTTCAAGCTAGTGACAGACCACATCAGGGCGTCTTCTTTGATGTTCTGTCTCAGCCTCCAACAGCACCTGTCAGCAGCCCATCTGTTAGAGAGAAAACCCATTTGGCTCCGCTCTGTAGTTATTTAAGGAAAGAGACCACAAATGTTTACATCATTCAGGAGTCTGAGTCCCATGGGAAACCATGAGGTTTTGATTCTTAACTCACACCATAGACAGGTAAGACACTGAGACCAAAGTTGAGCGTTGGTACAAAGTTGAGCTGATGGTACAAAGCTGGTGGGATACATGTTCCCATGGTCCCATGGCCATGCTTTTTTTGCCTACTCCAGAGCACATGATGCAGTGATCATGGCAACTGGCAGTCTGTCCATCCTACCGGCCATTGCAGCCAGCTCTGCCACATTCCCCGGCACACCAGAACATGTGGGTGCTCTCTCATGGTGGAGAGGTTTGTGGAAGGCATTGCTTTGAGGATAGGCTGATGTTTCTGAGTCACTACCTTAGAAAAAGTCTCAGAAAAAGCAACGAGACAGGATGCCATTGCATTGCCAGGGCACGGCACGGCACCATTTCCACAGCTCCACTTCCCAGATGCCATCTTTAGCAGTGCCATATGGGAACAGTGACCCCAGAAGTGGCCTTTCCCCAGGAGACAAGATCGGTGGAGATCAGCACTGAGTCTTTGTGCTGGAGATGGCTATCACGAACAGCAGATGGTGCAAGAGGAAGCATAGCTGACAGGATCAGCCAGCATTTTTCCTAGATGATGACGGATCAAAGCCAGCAAGCTGCTGGCTCCTGCCTTGCATGGTGTCCAGTCCAGGAGAACAGAGAGGACTGGTGGCAGAGGGTTGGGCTGTGAGTGTGGGAAGATCTTTGGAGGAGGGAGAGCCTTGAAAGCAGGAAAGCGAAGCTGGAGGAGACGTGCTGAACTCATTCTAGACTGGGTGGGGTCGAAGACCAAAACATGAATCAGCTACTGAGCACTGAAACGAGGCTAGTCTTGGTCATTTGAAGTTGGCTGCCACTGATTCGCCTCATTGCCAGTCAGTTCAACACAAGCCAGACAGGATACGCCTAGCAAAGTGCCTGCTGAAGTTGATTAAATCAACCGTACTGTTGCTGCCTGAAACCCTTCCTATAGCCCTTTCTGGAGTGGCTTGTGCAGCAGTACACTAGCACCCTTGAGCATCTCCCAGACATCTTCTCATTCCTCCTGGGTAGATGTAGGACAGCAATGGAGTGTGTGCTTTGTTAGCATAAAGGACAATGGACCATTATATTGGTCATTGCTTCTGTACTGTGATCTTTTCTGTTGTGCCCTGCAGGATGTAAGAGCAAGAAGGACTGGAGGAATGAACGACAGCTGAGGAGAACCAAACCCACCAAGGGCTTCTGTGGGTCTCTCACTGCTCCATGGGAATGAGGAAGTATGAATCATGATGCATGACAATCTGCTAATGGGACTGTGGGACACCTGATGGCTCTGAATAAAGAGATGTTCCAAGGAATCCCTGGCCATACTCTTGAGCGAGATATCTAGCCTAACATAGTGCTCGAGAGAACTCTCTGTGGTAGGGACAGGGCACCTCACTGGTGCCAGCATATCTCCCAGTGCCCTTGGCTTTCGGACAGATCAGCCGTGACTGTATGCTCCTCCAACTCTCTAGGTCTACCCTGGGTAGAGGTGGAGCAGCAGTCCCATGTTCCTAGCCTGCATCAATGGAGGGTTGGCCAGGAGAGACAGCTAGCTGAATCCACATGAGCCAGGTAACTCTGCCTGGCTCCTAATGGGAACCTGGAGAACAAAAGGAACAAAATCAAGGAACAAAATCTCCCTGCAAGTCCTGCCTGTTGCTCCATAGGGGCTAGCCTGGGCCTCTCACTCAGCCTCACCAGCTTTACCTCATTGTTCTTTGTGTAGGTGACTTGAGTTTCTCAGGAGTCCAAGTATGTGGGATGCTATTCCAGTGAGTTTCATAGGAAGGAGCACAGGCAAGGGCAGTTGCGTCCTGAATATGAGCAGAGAGCTTTATCACGGCTGGTGGTTACAAAAAGTGAGGGAAAAATGGCAGTAGGTCAGGAAGGGTTGGGTGAGTATCTAGCAGAAAAGGGCAAAATCAAGGCAGCTTGCAGGGAATGACAGAGATATCTGGAGATTTGGAGTACAGAGAGCAGAAAGATAGGTGGAGTGCTTAGGGCAGATGAGTCTGGGCTGGCTGCAGGGTGTCCCAGCAGGGAGGTTAGCAGAGTAGCAGAGAGATCTTATGGTAGAAAATCTTTAAAACCATACAAAATCTTTAGAAACAATAGAACAGAGTAACTCCATACTGGGTTAAATATCTGGTTCTTGTGGCCCTCATGTTTAGATCTGGCCCTAAAACTCAAATTACAGCGCTGTTTGCT
Organism: Steatornis caripensis; assembly: GCA_013398225.1. NCBI lineage: Eukaryota > Metazoa > Chordata > Aves > Caprimulgiformes > Steatornithidae > Steatornis > Steatornis caripensis. The sequence goes on from VZSC01011560.1 coordinate 42,947, forward strand.
GATGATGGCTTTAGGTGCTTTGAAAATCTCACATATATTCTACAGCATACTTGGTCTAAAATATATTTCCCTTGTCCTTCTGGTGCCAGCTTCGGAGTCAGACCTCCTAGGTTTTGTAACCTGCTTGTTTACGCTGCTCCAAGTGAGATCAGAGTCAGGCCCCTGAATGTAGTGGTGCCTTTCACCGCATTCTTCCTTTAGTCTTTTTTCCTGTCTTTTCCGCTCCAACCCTAACAGGGGAAGCACTGTCTTTCCATGCTCCTTGTTTCTGTTTGAAGCAGTCATAGAAAAAGTGACAATTAGGAAATAAAGAACCTACAGTATCTGCTTTGGCAGGGACAACACATCCCACTGCTGAGCAGCGCCGAGTCAAACAGCGACTGCCTGCCTGGGTCAGATGGAGATATGACTGCCTTATATTCTTGGATCTGCACGAGACAGCATGGTGCACTGCCACACTGCAGAACAAGTAATAATCCAATGTTACAGTCCAGCAGTACGCATTTATAGTAGTCCTGTGAGGAGCAAAGAGTTGGACTCAATGATCCTTACGGGTCCCTTCCAGCTTGAGATATTCTATGGTTCTATGATTTCAGGATGCTCAGCTGCAATTCGGAAAATAATGCTGATTAGAAGCAAATTGCAAGGCCAGATAACTTATTTGGGAGATCAAGCAACCAAGCAATCTGGGGCAGGGTAACAGATATAAACTTTGGCCTTCCCAGATTATTGTTCTCTGCCAAAATAATTAAAGGTTGCTAAGCAGTGTCAGCATATTTCCCCCAAATTGCAAGAGCGTAACAAAAGTGAATGAGTTCACTGCAGTTGAAGTGAATTTATATCAAGCCTGAACATATGTAATCATTGCTAACAATGATTTCTGTTCCTCAAAGTATGCTGGGCACCTGAAAGATTTGGTGAAAGCCAAGATCCTTTCTTCATGTCATTTATGACATGGAAGACTTCTGGATTAGCCAAGGTGGACCTGCAAGCCCCTCTCCAGGTCTTGTCTGGTGACTGTAAGGCCCTGGTTCAGTGTCCAGGGCTATTGCTAAATGCTGCCTCAAGCCCCCTTTTTCTTCCCCTCCAAATCCAGGGAAAATGAAACCCAGTCTCAGATTATTCTGTGACTTCTACTTCCTCCATTGCAAATGATAAATCAGAAAATCTCGTCAAAGCACAACTTTATGAAAGGGAAGACAAAGAGAGCAGGAAGAAAGAGACGATAACATCCTAAACCATGAAAAAACCCCTCATTTTCCTAGGGATCCCACACGATAGCCTCTTTCTCCTTATTTTTATGAGCCAGTAGCCAGCCCCTTCCTGTCAACACATCGCCTTCATGTTTTGGTAGGACCTCCACCTCCTTGCCCAGGGGAGAGTACTGGGTCTGAAGGTCCCCCGGGAACTCCTGCTCTCTGCTAGTCCCTCCTGTCCCCGCTGGTCACCTCTCTCATCTCCACAGGACACTCTCTGGTGCCTCCACAGGTCCACAAGCCTAGAGACAACTCAAAAAACAGAATTTGCCACAAAAGGAGGAATTTCCCAAAGATGGTCTTGGAACTATGGTAGAGTGACCAAAGGAGTCTAGGACTGTACATGGAGGTGACATGGCAAACCAGGTTTGTAGTAAATGATGCAGGGTCTAGGATAATAGACAAGGACCTGAAATAGTCCCCTGTCAGCACTTGCAGGGACACAAAAAGGAGTCTGAGGTGCACAGCAGAAAACTGTGTAGCACAGAGACCATCAACTCTTGCTGGAGGTTCAGCTGCCCCCTCCACGTGAGGACCAGCCGGCAGTGGAGATGTTGAGTAACATCAGGCTGGTGCGCACTCCGCTGCTGCAGCCAGCTCCGTGCAGTTCATCTCTCCAGATTTCCTAGTATTTGTTCTCTTGTTCTGGGAAGAGGAGAGAGCTGCAAGAGGCCCATCTCACAGGGATGTTTAGAGAAAGGAAAGTCCATTGTGTGAAAGAATTCGGTATTTCAGGGTTTGTTTTCCTTCTGACACAGAACAAAACACCACCATGTCAAAACCCTCAGTAAGGCAAAACAGAACAGAAAAAACCCAAAAAACAACAAACAGTGGCGTTCAGTTTGTACATGGTGTGTGGAAGCGTTTCTCTTTGCTTTTTGGCTTTTCGCTCTCAGGCTACCTCCTGCTGCAGCTATTTCAGGAAAAGAAAAAAAAAAGGGAAAAAAAGGAAAACAAAATCCACGCCAGAGCAGAGAAGGGGAGTCTTTCCCTATGCCAGGGTCTGGCCCCACCTCAGTGGATTTTCAGTGCGGGATCAAAGGGGCTCCCATCTTTCTGCCCTACGTGGGAAGCAGAGCTGCAATGGAGTCTCCGAGCCTTAAGTGGGAAAACCAGGGAATGGGCAGCGCAGAGACCCTGCAAGACATCAGCAGAGTTATTTTGCACCAGCTTTCCTTGAGCAGAAAGACTCCTGCAAAGCAGGCAAGAAACTTTAGAAAGGTTGGACATAAGGGTTGGCTCGCAGCGACAAAACTGGGGGAAATTCACTGATCTGTGCGGTGCTTTGGGTCAGACCCTGTGTGTGTCCTTCATGTCAAGAGCTCTCAGCCTGGCTTTCCCAGCCTCCCTGATGGCCCTGGATGGGCTCGAGTCTTTCCTCATGCTTTCAGCCCCTGGGATGGTGATATTTTTTGGTTACTGGTTTTTGGATGAGTTTCCGCCGTGGTGTCGATGCCTTCGGCGGCGGCAGGGAGCAGCTCGCCACCACCTCTCTCCGCGAGCGTTTTCCGAGAGCTTGGCGTGGCGCCCAGCCGCCTTTCACTGCTGCCTTTTCATTCGCGTTAATTCACTGCGTTTCCTTTCTTGCTCCTCGCGAGGAACAGAGGGAGAGCTTGTTCCAGCAGACGGGCCCCATCCGCTCCACCCGGCTCTACTGGAGCGAGGGGTGGAAAAGAGGGATGGAGACGAAGGGGTATCTCCCACCCCTCCGGGGCCCCGCATGCCGCCTGCGTGCTGCTTCCCAGCAAATACGGTAAGCGTTCAGCCTAAAAATGTAAGTCTGATCTCATGACACAGGGTGGCCCTGCATTCCTCACCTCTGACATAACCCGCTGGGAGTGTGCTCCGCAGAAAAACACAAACAAGATGTACTCGCGGGCTGGCGGCGGGGGCCAGGCGGCTGGCAGATGTGCTCCAGAGCCCCCGCGCAGCCCCTCGGGTGCTGCAGCCCTGCTCCGGCACAACTTGTCCCCTCCCGGAGAGGGCGAAACCGCAGCCCCTGCTGCAAGCACAGAGCCATCCATTGCTTGCTGCACCAGGCGATGCACGGGTGTGTGCCCCAGTCCCGTGCCCCAGCCCTGTGCCCCAGGAAGGGCGGCAGTGGGAAGGTCACTTGCTGTGGTTCAATATCATTGAGGGAGGCAGCTAAACTCCCCCGGCATTTTGCTTGGCGAGTGCCTGAGGGCATTTTTAAGGACGTGCGGTGCTTTTGCGGTCGGTTGGTGGTTGTTATTTTTTTCCTTGGTTTTGTTTCTTTCTCCATCTGAGTCTCTCTGGGACAAACTCTGCTCTGGCTCTGCCACGGCCATGGCTGGTGCAGCTGCTCTGGCACCGGCCTCTCACCCCTGTTAGCCCCCTGCTTTTATCAGCAGCTCCGCAGCAATGCCAGTGGCCCTGATTGCTCTGGGTGCATCATGCCTAGGTGCAAGCTGTGCCCTGCAGAGCTTGGCACCCAAAGCCCTGGGTGTCACGGGGCAATGATTCCTCCCTGTATGCAGACAGGACACTGGGATTAAATGATTTGCCAGGGATCACGCGGGGAATCAGGGCAGGGTAACAATCCAAGTCCCACTGCCATGAGGCTGACTTTCCTCCCAGGAAGAGCCAAACCCTCCTGCAAGTACAGCCTTGTCTCAAGCAGGGGGCAGATCCTGCTCGGCGCAGAGCTGACCTCCCATTTCACCCAGCGACACCGCACCACTTATTTACTTTCTTTTGCAAATGCCCTAAACCTTGACAACGACCTATTTTCCCTTCTGTTGCACAAAGCTTCTTTCCTAGAAAGAGGCTTTGTAATGCTCAGTCCAACCAGCCCAGCTCTCCTCCCTACACGTAAAAGCAAACTTTAAATGACTGGCAGGTTTAGCTTAGCTCAAACACACCCACAACCCACATGCGGATGAGCTGGGAGTCTCGCTGAAACAACCCTGCAAGACCACCAGCCCGGTGTGCAGAGGGATCTGATAAGCAATAAGTCAGCCTTCAAGTCCACTCCTCAAACTTTCTTTTTCTTATCAGTGCTTTTCATCTGCCTGCTCCTGCTCCAGCATTCAACAAATCCAGGAGAAAGCTTTTCTTTTCTCCAGATATTTCTCCTCTGTTTCTGTCCTCAGTATTCCCTGGCATTGAAAACTTCTGATTATTTTGGGGTTTAATGTCACATTTTAAAAAAGGGAATTTAAAAAAAATAATTCTCCTCCTTCCTCTACAATACTTCCAAGTTTTCAGGATTACCACTCCTCTGGCAGAGGATGGTTTGAGAGAGAAAACAAGACAAACAATGGTAACAAGAAACAATGGTAACAAGAGAAATAATAGTTCGAATTTGCTTCTTCAGAGCACACAACCATTTGATCCCAGAGCAGAAGGAGAGTGCCATCGCTCATGGGTCCAAGCCCCTTCTCAGCCACCCCTTCACCTTGGGGCTCTCAGTCCTTTCCTTTTTCTCAGGGAAGTGCCCTGGCTACTCTCAAGCTGTTGGTAGCATGAGGTTGTCTCCTTCTCCCCACACTGCTGATCCTGCACGTCTCCTTCTATGATTTCTTCTCCATCTCTAGTTTACAGCTCAGCTGATTTTTTTCTTTTTGGTCAAACCGAAGTCAGCGCTGGTTTATTTTAATGTGCCAGGCTGTAACCTGAAGCTAGAGACAAATTCAGCCTAACAAGTTCCCCTTGGCCATCTGAGAGAACAGGTTAGAGATTAATCCAACAGCAGCAGATGGTCTGGGTTGAACGCTTGCTGCTTGCCCACGGCTTATCCTTCCCGTCCCCTTGGTACCTGCAGCCTGGCTTGGCATCTAACCATGCTCTTGCCTGGACGGATGAGCTGCTCTATGCAAAAACAAAACGCACAACTTGAAGCCTGATGTGCTGGGTACAGAGTTTGCTTGTGAAGCAGCTCGTGCGCCCACCAACACCTATGCATGTGCACACACGCGTTTTCCAATAGTTGAAGTCATCAGACTTCAGATCACTGCCAGTGGCCCTTAGCGTCTTGGTTGTCTTGTCCGTGCAGGACAAGGATGTTGGTGAGGACTCTTTACAAACTCTTCTCCAGGTCTTATCCCAGTTCAAACCAGCCTGAGATGATACAGTGAGTGGAGATACTGGGGTAGGTAACAAACCTTCAGATTGAACCCCTGGATGGATTCTTGTGCCCCAAAAGGTAATAAATCTTCCGTTCTCTCTCCCTCTTCCTCCTCTCTCTACCTGGCTGCCTGTTTGCGCAAACCTCGTAGGCTTCAGCTCTCTGGGCCTGCAAAGGTACCATCAAACAAGGTCAGAAACTATCACCTGGTCCACAAGTGGCAAAGAGCAGGCAGGTAGAGAAATAGCCTGATCACATCTGCTTGATTTCCTGCCAAAAATGCCAGGGACGAGTGAGATCTTAAAAAGGCAGCACCCTCCCAAGGTGCTGATGAATACTTTGGGTATGTTACCTTTAACAGTCTATGGCAAGCTCCCAATTTTCCTTGCTTCTACACCAACATGGGCACTGTGGAGGCANTTAAAAAGCCAGCACCCTCCCAAGGTGCTGATGAATACTTTGGGTATGTTACCTTTAACAGTCTATGGCAAGCTCCCAATTTTCCTTGCTTCTACACCAACATGGGCACTGTGGAGGCAGCTAGAAAGGCAGCATGAGTAAAAGACATCATTTTAATTTACCTGGAGGGGTATAAATCAGATGAGGAGGTGGTGGACATTTCTTGCTGCTGTGGACCTGATAGGACAGTCTGTGGGCCATTTAGGAGCTATGAGGAAAGCTTTCCCTGGTGTGGGGGTCATGTAAGACCAACACAACCCCTGGCATGAGGGCTGGGAATAAAATGGGGACATAACAAGGGGGTTGCAGAGCTACAAGAGCAACGCAGATCAGAGAAGGTCCCAGACACTCTTCTAGGTCTTCCTATCCCAGCTTCTGGATCCATATAGAAGAGATGCAAAGCTGGGCTATGGCACCTTCCCCCAACATCAGCTGGAGACACTCAAGAGGAGCAGCCTGGAGGTTGGTCAGATCCCTGTCACAGAGGAAAAGGCCACTAAAAAGGCCACGTGCAAGAGAGTTGCAAGTGTTGCACTTAAAGGAATAGTGGGTGTAAGCGCACTGAGGGGCTCTACAGATTCCCTCTCCCATCTTTGCTGGAATTAAAGGGAGCAATAATTTCACTAGTAGTTCTGAAAAGCATCATGTGAGGGTTTCCCGTTACTAAGGGCAAAACTTGTAGAGGGTCACCAAGGCACAGTGACTCCTCTGATGCCTCCTGCCTGACTGAGCAGAGCTGCCCTGCTCCTATCCTCTGATCCGCATCCTCCAACGCCTGACCAAGGCAGGGGGTCTCACACATGACTGGAGAAGATTTAATACGCTTGGAGGAAGGAGCAGCCTACAAGATGGGTCTTTTGATGTATTCCAGCTGAGTGCTCCGGGCTGAGATGAGCTGTGCCCTAAAAGGGCCGTCCCTGGCTGTGAGGGGCACCCAAGGAGACTAACCCAGGGACTGCAGCTGTGACCTGGTGGAGCATCAGACAGCCCATGGCAGCACCCCTCAGCATCAGGCCCACTTCTGCAGGCTCCTAAGAGCTAAGAGAGTCAGCTCTCCACTGTCCCTCTAATCAGGAAGATGCAATAGACTCGTGGTATTTTTGCGTAGGGACCCAAATGTCCTGCCTGGGTCCCAGTGGCAGGACACAAAACTGCTTTCAGTATCAGCCAGTTTTCCTCCCTGAAACTCTTTCCTGAAAAATAACATGATCCCTATGCCAAGTACATAAGCTCTCCCTGGAAAACCCAAGGAATAAAGGGCCCTCGACTGGAGCTATTCTTTCAGCTTCGGTAGCCCTGCAAATAATTTTTCCAGGTTTGCAAGCAAGTTTTGAGTGTGGCATTAGGCTGAGGTGATAGGAAATACAAGTGATCTTCCAGAGAGTGATATCCAGTCACGGTATTTTATTTTTTGCCTGCTTCTAAATGTGCATTGAATGCAAACAAGTAAGGAGGTGGCTGGTGGGCTGATGTCTGTGCTTGCTTATATGGGGATTACTGGACACCTGGGATTTTCAGTGGCATGATGCTGTTAGGGATAACAGACGCTGAGCATCTTTGGGGATTTTGGCTGTGAGCAGAATCAAGCCCCGGAGCCCCTGGCAATGGACTGCTTCAGTGTCCCCATCATATGCTGAAATAAAGCATCCCTACAGCCAGGCAGCTGCACCGCAGCAGTATCTATGTTTTTGAGGTTGATGTGCTGTATACAGTACTTTTGCCCATAACGAGGAACAGTCAATCCCAGCAGCGCATCTGCAGAGACAGAAGCTACAAGGTAGGTGCTATGAACAGACCAGGGCTGGGATGGTGGCACCTACCTTTACCACCGAGACAGCACTAATGTATTTCCATTTTCATTAGTTTTCTCCATTTTAAAGATGAAACCCTTGGAATCAGCAAGCAGGGGAACAACAGTGTTTGTTAGAATGGAAAAAAAAAATATTAAAAAAGAAGAGAAAAAGTCTTATTTTGAGCATCCAAAAGGCATAGCAGCCAGAGGGAAATAAACCACGTCCCAGGGTTATCGTCTTGCTGTAATTCTGTGCACAGCTACAGGATAAATAGCCTATTCCTGGAAGTGCCCTTTCTGTGGTTGTATCTATGGGCTTAGATTTAAGGTCAGATTACCTGATTTAACAAATTGAGGAGTATCAGCTGATCCACAGTAGCTAACCAAGGTCATGCACGAATAACACCGTGCCTCCTGACCTTCTACCTCAGTTTCTGAAATCATCTCCCCTAAACCAGCAGATCTCAAACCCCAGTGCCTGGGCCGTGATTCAGCAGCATAAGGAGCATCCCAAAAGACAACCCCTAAGATATTCATGCATAAGCTGAAAACTTTGCTTGGTCTCCATACCAAGCTTGAAATTTCCTTTCACATTCACGTCTAACTGAAGGGTACAAGAGAGAAAACACAGCCCTGTCTACAGTCACTGCTGAACAGTGACCCATTACTGCCTCCTCCATCAGGCAGGCAGGCCCTTCAGATTGACGCTGGAAGGTCACATATTTCATTGCTGTCTTGTTTTCCGTGGAACTGCAGCCCAGTGCTTGCCAAGGCTGAGGACCCAGCCCCTCTGGGATCTCTTAGGAGATGTCATGGGCTTGCTGCCGTCTGCAGGTTTCTCTGATGAGAAGCCAGGCGGCGAGCTGCTGGTCCTCATAACGCTTGTGTGTTTGGAAATCTGTTCAGCTCTACTGGAGGGCAGGAAACCAGCACAGCATCATGAGTCCGGGATGAAAATAGTGGCACAGCAAAGATCTGCCATATCCTCTTTCTAAACCCAAATGTGCCAATGATTTTCCTCCCTGAGTTTTTGAGGGCATCAGGCAACAGTGTGTATAGGAATCAGTCAGGCTTGTGTTGTTAGTTGATCCAGGGAAGGACTGATGTGGATAGCAAGGCAATTTTCAACATCTGCAAGGAGAATTGCATGGCCAGTATCATTGTGTTCAAATAGTAATTTGGTTTCTAAGGCTCTTGCAGAGTGCTAAAATACTACCCCGGCCATCAGAAGACCCGGGATATATGACATGGAGGAGGAGACTTGGAGCCACCAACCCAGACACCCTCACCTTGGTTGTGCCAGATGTGACATAGGAGGCTGGAAAACCTCAGGTATTCACTTGCACAGCATGAAGACTACTTCCTATGGAGTCTGATAAAGCCTTAAACATCAGCGGGGCTGGGGGGACGGGTGCAAGCAGTATCATCCAGAACAGCAATGGACCTGGTGTGCTCTGCAGCAGTGGGGGGCGGGGGGGAGCTGCAGGACCCAGTTCAAAGAACCCTTAGGTGGTGCTTTTATTTCTTCCCACTGAAAGAGTACAGAACGAGAGGTCTGGCAGCCCTAGAAATGCTGAAAATCCTGAAGTATTATAATGATAATAGTGGGTACCAAAGTCTGTAACAAGCTCCACAGTGGCGGTTCGAGGAGAGCCCTGGGGTTTACAGTGCTGTATCTGGTGGGCAAATTGCTCCCAGCCCTACACCGTGACTAGTTGTCCCTGATGTTTGCAGCTGGAAAACTGCAAAGAAAAAAGCCTCATAGGGCAGTATCCTAAGCCATTTGCTACAAAATAAGGCAATTAAGGACCGGAAACACTTCCAAACAAAGTGCTACAGAGATATGAATGTGTTGTTCGTTTTGTCTGGACCTGAGCCCAGGGCCTGTGACTAGACCTGTCGTATCCCCAAACCTTCAAAGCCAGAGCCTGGGCTGTGTTCGTGCTCTCCTATCGCAGGGTGAGAGCTTTCCTGGATCCACCAAAAGAGCCCAAACACTTTCTTCTGTAATCTGTCCTGACTGTCAGGATGCCAAGAGACATGCCAGACCTAGGCCCTGGGCCAAGATAGCTATGCAGACATGCCCAGAAAGGAGAGCTGGCACAAGGAAGTGTTTAAAGTGAGATATGTGAAGCTGCAGGCAAATAGTTTGGTAATCACACGGGTAGTTTGGGCTTGGCAGAGGGTAGGGCACGTCTGCTTATCAAGAAAGGAAAAGGCAAAACTTCATCACCTCGGAAAAGGGTTGGAGCCTGCTTTAGTGGGAGCTCAGGAGAGCTTCAAGGGGTTAAACAAAAATAATTGCCCCAGAAAGGTTGAGGTGAAGGACTCAGTGACGTCCCAGTGAGGTCACAAACACCCTTTCAAAAGAGGTTTTCCCAGAAAAAAAAGATCAAATTCCTGATAATGAATCCCGTTTCATGATAAGGCTCAGGAGTGACAGAAGGAAGGAGCGTGCTCCTCGCTCAACGTGTGCGCGGGGGGATCCTCCACGTGCCTCTTCACCTCAGCGTTGACCTAGAAAGTTAAACCTCAACGGATGGGAGCGGACAATTCAGTCCCCACAGCTGGAGGTGACTGCGGCGCAGTGAGTGAGCGAGGCAGCCAGTGGACACGCTACACGAAAGCATTGCACTTAATTACCTTCAGCAAGTTGGGGACATAATCCAGAAGAGGTTGTTCCTGGTGCTCAGGCCATTCAGTTCCCTGCTGAACGTTTTTGATCGAAGTCTTTCCAAGCTGATCTATTTTCAGCCCAACCCACTCAATACCTTGATTGCTGCACAGCTCTTTTAGCCGCTCTTAGGTAAACACACTGCAGCTCCTTGGCATTTTGCCTCACTGAGCCCAAAAATACAAGTGGCACAGAAAATAAAAGAAGCTGTTCTCCTTTGCCAGTAAAAATGATGCCATTTCTGAAATAAACTGTTTTTAATACACCTCACTGGCCATGCATGCATATACGTATAAATATCCTTGAACTGGAGGCCCAGCTGTCGGCATCGTGTACGCCTATATGGAGACAGATGCAGGGAGAATTATGTACATATAAACCCAGACACACCTTCAGTCCAGTCTGAGTCTGAGTGCAGAGTCTTGGTTATGCTGAGATATCGGGGCCTGACTCCCATTAAAACAGGTTCACCTGTACTGATCCAAGCTCAAACCAGTGAGTTATGGTCTGTTCTGGAGAGCTGCTTCTGCTGTGGCTCTCCTGAGGGAGGGCGATCACCCTGATGCCCATGCTGGGAGGCGCTGTGCACCCCATGGTGGAGCGAGGGGTACAGAGCAGATGCTCTGGGGACCCTTCTGAGCTGAGAGCCGTAACTTTGCTGCTGGTGGCTGCGCACACCAGATTGCTGTTGTCCCTTCCTGGCTCGCACCTTTGGTTCTCCGCAGGACGAGGTGGCCCCACGCAAGATGACGAATTGCACAGGAAGCATTTCGCAGATCCTCCCTCAGTGCGCATCCCTGGGCCTGAACCAGAACAGGCTTCAGCAGATCAAAATCAGAGCTCAGTCTACGGCAGATCTTGTTTTTGAGGAATGACAGTGACACTGGCCAGATCTTGAAGTCACGTTTTCAGTTTTCCCCTTACTAAGTAAACACAGAGAAGTCAACAACAGATGGAGCATCACACAGAGTTACGCAGGTCAGCACAGGCTTCAGAGACGCTGTGAGTCTGGAGAAGAAATAATTTGGAGTGGGGAGCAGCTGGGAGATTATTCTGAGAGATTGAGAAAGAAAGCAAAAAATACTGGTGTGAGCTGCCTCTGCGATATGCAGCTGAAAGTTTTGGTTCTGTGGAAGAAGACAAAGACGGGCAGATAACAAAGCAAGCTGACAGCTCCCGGGTAGGAAAGATTTTGGTTTTTTCTTTGGCTGGAGACTAGATGATGCAAGCAAAAAGGTGTTACACTGATAATGAAATGGGCAGGAGTAAAGAAGGCAAATGCAAAACAAACCCAGATTTTGTGTGAAAAGAGCAGATTGAAGCGATGTGACAGAGAAGGAGGAGAGCTTTTTAGTAGTTTGTGTAGTACTGCGGGGAGTCCGGGGTGACAAACGAGGGATTCAGGCGAGTGGAGTGCGGCAGTAATGGGCTGTTACTTGTGGAGGAAGATGGAAGGGAGGAAAGGGAGCAGAGGACACCTATTAATACAAAACTCACATTCCATTTAAGATTTATTGATAGTTCAGAGCCAGATAGTCTTTCATGCCTTTGCATCTTTGAGCTAACATTACCCAAGAGTGGGTAGCGGCAGGGATCTGTTATGAGCCACTGAATTCAAGTGGAGAAGGGCTCCAGCCTTTAATATGCAGAAAGAAAAAAGCTTTGGTAAATAGAGATTTCAGTCTGAGAAACCTGCGCTGTAATAGCAGAGTAGCATTAGTGTTTCTACAAACACAGTTGGTCATTTCTGACCATGCAGTATCACGCACTGAAAATGAAATCACTCAGCTGATGCCTTCAGTATGGTGGCTATGGATGAGTTCAACACTGGACAAAAAACGAATGGTTGCCTTGGGACTGCTGTTTACCAGCTAGTGACACTGAAAGAATGAACAATCCCATCTGGTCATGGGGAGAGCAGTGGCGGTGCAAAAAGATCGCCGTGGGTAAGCAGCAGGCCATGAACTCACCCCAAAAGAGGGTTGGAAGGGACTGGTTTTGTCTTGGAGGTGGAGGGCTGAGTCAATACAAGAGGGATGCAGAGGTAGGGTGGCTTCCACCCAGGGTGTTAATGAAACAGGTACTGAGAATTTCCCATTGAAAACAACACTGGGAAGCTGGGGATGGTGAGTCACCAAAATAATTTGAGAGCTGGAGGTAATTATCACAGGGAGAAGGTTAACAAATGCAAGCTAAGGTGGGGAGTGGATTTGATTACAGCTAAGGATTGCCTCCAAGGGATGAGAATACAAGATACAGGGCTGCCTAATCTATCCGAGAAAAATGAGACAAGAGCAGACAGTTGGAAAGCTGAGGTCCAGGTGAATTTGCATTAGAAAGGAGGCAGGGTTTTTTAACAGGGATGGTGACCAATGATTAGGGCACAGTTAAAGGGCAGCAGTATATGTTTCCCCACACCAAACCTTTGTATGCAGCTAGCAGACGCCTTGGCAGGCCGTGGAGGGAAGGAGGCACCTTGGAGGCACTGTAACTCATCTGGTCCATTTTGGGTTTCTGCTGGAAGATGGAGCGAGTGTGTCCTGGCCTCCCATCAACAGCTCCATCAGGATTTCAACAGATTTAGGTAGATGAATCCAGCCAGTGATACTTTCAAATCGATGCTGCTCACATGGCAAATTGAGCTTTAAGCCAGAAGACGGGCTCGCCAGAGGGGTAACTGGTATTGTTAATAGCCTGTGAGCGGTCAGAGGTGGGGATTTTCCTGGCTCCAGCCCGTGCATCCCCACTCATGCTGTGTGAGACATGCTGGAGGTAATGCTAGGCCATTTACCTATCGACAGCTCTTCATGCCGAGCAAATATTTATCTTATCATGGTTTTAATGTGCCCATCTCAATGATAGCTAAATGTCAACCAGAAAATAAACCAGCGCCACCTGGGAAAGACCCCTCTCTCTGCTGCGTGTTGCTTGTGTAGCTCGAGGTTTTATCAGTAGGTCAGGTGCAAAGTCCGACAGTGAAGAAACATGAAGAAACTGTATTTCCAAAGGTGGCATTTGAGGGGAATTTGGGGCATTTTGGCCCATTGTGGCTGCTGTAGCAGTCTGTGGAGTATTAACGTTGGGTATGCTGATCAATAATTAGCACTGAGACCAAGCCCCCAGATTTGCACCCACTCTCTCTTTTGTTTCCAATGGCTCTGTCGTTTCTGACACCGATCTGCTCTCTGGTGTTTGAAGCCAAGTTTCTCCTCTGGTGACGGAGTGTACCCTGCCTGGAAGGGGCTGCAGCAGGGAGCCACGGCTCCGCTGTGACATTTGGAGTGACCAGGAGGTTGCTCAGATGGAAGAAAACAAAGTCAGCGACCGTCCTGCGGTGCACAGCAGCCACAGATCTGCCCCTGCAGAGGGGAAAACACAAACAGTGCATTTAAGACCTGCATTGTGCTTCACACTGCATTCCTTCTACTTTATATAAAATATGTTTTAAAATCTCTAGCAAACCTCCTTTCCTTTCCTTTCCTTTCCTTTCCTTTCCTTTCCTTTCCTTTCCTTTCCTTTCCTTTCCTTTCCTTTCCTTTCCTTTCCTTTCCTTTCCTTTCCTNCAGGGCTGAGATTCCTCATGCACCTGCCTCTCGACTGTATGTAAAGCCCCCATTTCTCAAGCCAGTTCATAGAATCATAGTATGGTTTGGGTTGGAAGGGACCTTTAAAGGTCATCTAGTCCAACCCCCCTGCAGTGAGAAGGGACATCTTCAACCAGATCAGGTTGCTCGGATCCCCGTCCAACCTGACCTTGAATGTTTCCAGGGACGGGGCTTCGACCACCTCTCTGGGCAACCTGTGCCAGTGTTTCACCACTCTCATCATAAAAAATTTCTTCCTTGTATCTATTCTGAATCTGCCTTCTGTTACTTTAAAACACCATTGCTGCTTGTCCTATTGCAACAGGCCCTGCTAAAATGTTTGTCCCCATCTTTCTTATAAGCCCCCTTTAAGTACTGAAAGGCCGCAATAAGGTCTCGCTGGAGTCTTCCCTTCAGGCTGAACAACACCAGCTCTCTCAGCCTTTCTTCATAGGAGAGGTGTTCCATCTCTCTGACCATTTTTGTGGCCTCCTCTGGACCCAGTCCAACAGGTCCATAACTTTCCTGTGCTGGGGGCCCCAGAGCTGAACATAGTACTGCACGTGGGGTCTCACCAGAGTGGGGTAGAGGGGCAGAATCACCTCCCTCGACGTGCTGTCCATGCTTCTTTTGATGCAGCCCACGGTTGGTTGGCCTTCTGGGCTATGAGTGCACATTGCTGGCCCATGTCAAGCTTTTCATCCACCAGCATCCCAGAGTCCTTCTCCTCAGGGCTGCTCTCAATTCCTTCATACCCCAGCCTGTATTGATACTAGGGGTTGCCCTGACCCAGGTGCAGGACCTTGTGCTTGGTCTTGCTGAACCTCATGAGGTTCGCATGGGCCCATTTCTCGAGCTTGTCCAGGTCCCTCTGGATAGCATCCTGTCCCTCAGGCATGTCAGCCACACCACTCAGCTTCGTGTCATCTGCAAACTTGCTGATGGTGCACTCAATTCTACTTTCTGCGTCATTGACAAAGATATTAAAAAATATTGGTCCCAGTATGGACCCCTGAGGGACACCACTTGTCGCTGATCTCCATCTGGACATTGAGCCATTGATCACTGCCCTCTGGATGTGATCATCCAACCAACTCCTCATCCACCGAACAGTCCACCCATCAAATCCATCTCTCTCCAATTTAGAGAGAAGGCTGTTTTGAGGAACCATGTCAAAGGCCTTATGGAAGTCCAGATAGACAACGTCCGTAGCTCTTCCCTTGCCCAGTGATGTATTCACTCCATCGTAGAAGGACACTAGGTTGGTCAGGCAGGACTTGCCCTTTGTGAAGCCATGCTGGCTGCCTTGAATCACCTCCCTGTCCTCCATGTGCCTTAGCATAGCTCCTAGGAGGACCTGTTCCACAATCTTCCCAGTTACAGAGGTGAGGCTGACAGGTTGGTAGTTCTCAGGGTCCTCCTTTCTACCCTTTTTTAAAATGGGTGCAATGTTTCCCTTTTTCTAGTCACCAGGGACTTCACCTGACTGCATGACTTTTGAAGTATCATGGAGAGTGACTTGGCAGCTAGATCAGCCAATTCCCTCAGGACTCTGCGATGCATCTTGTCAGGTCCCATAGACTTATANACCATTTTTGTGGCCTCCTCTGGACCCAGTCCAACAGGTCCATAACTTTCCTGTGCTGGGGGCCCCAGAGCTGAACATAGTACTGCACGTGGGGTCTCACCAGAGTGGGGTAGAGGGGCAGAATCACCTCCCTCGACGTGCTGTCCATGCTTCTTTTGATGCAGCCCACGGTTGGTTGGCCTTCTGGGCTATGAGTGCACATTGCTGGCCCATGTCAAGCTTTTCATCCACCAGCATCCCAGAGTCCTTCTCCTCAGGGCTGCTCTCAATTCCTTCATACCCCAGCCTGTATTGATACTAGGGGTTGCCCTGACCCAGGTGCAGGACCTTGTGCTTGGTCTTGCTGAACCTCATGAGGTTCGCATGGGCCCATTTCTCGAGCTTGTCCAGGTCCCTCTGGATAGCATCCTGTCCCTCAGGCATGTCAGCCACACCACTCAGCTTCGTGTCATCTGCAAACTTGCTGATGGTGCACTCAATTCTACTTTCTGCGTCATTGACAAAGATATTAAAAAATATTGGTCCCAGTATGGACCCCTGAGGGACACCACTTGTCGCTGATCTCCATCTGGACATTGAGCCATTGATCACTGCCCTCTGGATGTGATCATCCAACCAACTCCTCATCCACCGAACAGTCCACCCATCAAATCCATCTCTCTCCAATTTAGAGAGAAGGCTGTTTTGAGGAACCATGTCAAAGGCCTTATGGAAGTCCAGATAGACAACGTCCGTAGCTCTTCCCTTGCCCAGTGATGTATTCACTCCATCGTAGAAGGACACTAGGTTGGTCAGGCAGGACTTGCCCTTTGTGAAGCCATGCTGGCTGCCTTGAATCACCTCCCTGTCCTCCATGTGCCTTAGCATAGCTCCTAGGAGGACCTGTTCCACAATCTTCCCAGTTACAGAGGTGAGGCTGACAGGTTGGTAGTTCTCAGGGTCCTCCTTTCTACCCTTTTTTAAAATGGGTGCAATGTTTCCCTTTTTCTAGTCACCAGGGACTTCACCTGACTGCATGACTTTTGAAGTATCATGGAGAGTGACTTGGCAGCTAGATCAGCCAATTCCCTCAGGACTCTGCGATGCATCTTGTCAGGTCCCATAGACTTATATATCTTCAGGTTCCTCTGGTGGTTGCAAACCTGATCTTCTCTTAGAGTGGGAGGGACTTTGTTCTCCCCGTCCCTGCCTTGCAGTCCATCCACTCAAGAGGTGTGGGAAGAAGGGCTGACAGTGAAGACTGAGGCAAAAATGTTGTTGAGTACCTCAGCCTTGTTCTCATCCGTTGTCACCAGTTTGCCAGTTTTGTTCATCAGGGAGGGTACACTTTCTTTGGCTTCCCTTTTCTGGCTGACATATCTCCAGAAGCCCTTCTTATTATTCTCTGTGTCCCTTGACAAGTTCATCTCCATCCTCACCTTGGCCTCCCTGACCGAATCCCTACACAACCAGGCAGCATCTCTATACTCTTCCCAGGATACCTGTCCCTGCTCCACTGCCTGTGCANCCAGGTGCAGGACCTTGTGCTTGGTCTTGCTGAACCTCATGAGGTTCGCATGGGCCCATTTCTCGAGCTTGTCCAGGTCCCTCTGGATAGCATCCTGTCCCTCAGGCATGTCAGCCACACCACTCAGCTTCGTGTCATCTGCAAACTTGCTGATGGTGCACTCAATTCTACTTTCTGCGTCATTGACAAAGATATTAAAAAATATTGGTCCCAGTATGGACCCCTGAGGGACACCACTTGTCGCTGATCTCCATCTGGACATTGAGCCATTGATCACTGCCCTCTGGATGTGATCATCCAACCAACTCCTCATCCACCGAACAGTCCACCCATCAAATCCATCTCTCTCCAATTTAGAGAGAAGGCTGTTTTGAGGAACCATGTCAAAGGCCTTATGGAAGTCCAGATAGACAACGTCCGTAGCTCTTCCCTTGCCCAGTGATGTATTCACTCCATCGTAGAAGGACACTAGGTTGGTCAGGCAGGACTTGCCCTTTGTGAAGCCATGCTGGCTGCCTTGAATCACCTCCCTGTCCTCCATGTGCCTTAGCATAGCTCCTAGGAGGACCTGTTCCACAATCTTCCCAGTTACAGAGGTGAGGCTGACAGGTTGGTAGTTCTCAGGGTCCTCCTTTCTACCCTTTTTTAAAATGGGTGCAATGTTTCCCTTTTTCTAGTCACCAGGGACTTCACCTGACTGCATGACTTTTGAAGTATCATGGAGAGTGACTTGGCAGCTAGATCAGCCAATTCCCTCAGGACTCTGCGATGCATCTTGTCAGGTCCCATAGACTTATATATCTTCAGGTTCCTCTGGTGGTTGCAAACCTGATCTTCTCTTAGAGTGGGAGGGACTTTGTTCTCCCCGTCCCTGCCTTGCAGTCCATCCACTCAAGAGGTGTGGGAAGAAGGGCTGACAGTGAAGACTGAGGCAAAAATGTTGTTGAGTACCTCAGCCTTGTTCTCATCCGTTGTCACCAGTTTGCCAGTTTTGTTCATCAGGGAGGGTACACTTTCTTTGGCTTCCCTTTTCTGGCTGACATATCTCCAGAAGCCCTTCTTATTATTCTCTGTGTCCCTTGACAAGTTCATCTCCATCCTCACCTTGGCCTCCCTGACCGAATCCCTACACAACCAGGCAGCATCTCTATACTCTTCCCAGGATACCTGTCCCTGCTCCACTGCCTGTGCATTTCCTTCTTGTCCTTTAGCTTGACCAGCAGGTCTCAACTCAGCCATGCCAGTCTCTTGCCTTCCTTCTAGTTGTAACTCCCCGGGGAGAGGAGGGAAGGAGAACCCATAGAGATGATCTGGGATGTTCCCCAAAATTATGCCAAATTCTGCTGGAAGTGTCTGTAAAAACCCAATACTGTAAGGGGAACTGAGACCCTGCTGTGGGATCCTTGGAATTGTATTAAAAGTCTGGAGAAAGATATTCACCATCAACTGAATTCATTCTGATCTTCCCTTGCCAAATTTTCTTCATCACCCTTAATGCAGCATGTACAAGGACCCTGGTGAGCACAGTGACTTGTGCTCGAAGGGTCAGAGAATAAATCGGGTTGGGAGGGACCTCAGGAGGTCACCTAGCCAAATCTGCCCAGAGCAGAAAGTCCCCAGGCATTCGTCAGGTGGGTTTTCCCCTCTCAGATGGCAAGAACCGCTGTTTGAGCATTCTTTCTATTAACAATTTGTATCTGCTATTTCAGGCTGTACCCAGAGCTGTACAGACTCTGGCCTTGACACCTTGCAAACTGCTGTGCAAATTCTGCACGCTTAACGTGACTTTAAGACGGGACTATATCATGACCCATTCTTGCGTTAGTGACTTGCCATGTCCCACACCAGCCTGCTTAATGTGGTCGCTTTCCTGCCTTTTCTCGTCCTGCCCTGGGCTACCTTCTCATCAGCTTCTGCTTTGGTTTAGAAATGGTTTAAAAATATTTCTGAGTATATACAAGGTGTTTGCAACATCCTTTGAGTCAGAATAGTGCTTGTTGTTGCAACCTCTGTCTACACGTGACCTTCCTCTTCCTTTACCTCCTCTTAGGGTTTCTCCCTGTGACACACTTTACCATGGAACGGGCTCTTCTTTGCAACTACTCAGAATAAGGAGAGGGAAAAAAGCTTTGGTAGGTTTTACTGTTGTTTGTTTCTCCAAAGTATTTGGAAAGGTTTGTGATGGTTGTTGCCTTTTAAACCTTTAATGGCAGATTTCAATACTGAAGCTTTCCATCCTGGTAATGGGCGTTTTGCCAAAAAAACAAGGGGACGGGAAGCCTGAAGGAGCAGTAAAATTTTCTTTTCCAACTTTATTGCATAAAAAAGCCCTGACAGCTTTCACCAACATTTTCACATGCAGATAGACAATTTGTCAGGGATTTGTGGGGTCTGTTTTTAATTTAGATGAAGAAGAATAAAAGCAAAGTCTTTGCTACAGCAGTGTGCTTATCGCTTCCACCACAGGCTGTGCCAGCCCAGAGGACAAGGAGCTGCATGCAGGCCTGCTCCTTAGCAGTGGCACAAGGTATTGCTTTAGCACCAACAGTCCTCTGACTTCCAGTTCATATTCAACATCTTCCTTTGCTAAGTCTAACAAAGACTGCAGGCTGCCAGGAAGGAAGGAGGCACACAGCAGTAGAGAGTGAAAACAGAGTTCAGGGCTTCCAGCTCCGAACTCTGCAGTGTAGGACCTCGCTCCTCCTTCCTGGGCTCACGTGAGGATGCTCTTCCCCATGCCTGATCCATCCCTGTGCTGTACATCAAAAGATTTCCACCACTTTCAGCCGTCTCTGAAATGCCCAGGAGAGATGTGCTACAGCAGGCACTGAAACCCTGCCAGGAGCAGCTAGATGATTATGGGCATTTCTTTGAGGGACATGAAGTTCACCATGGCACCATTTTTTGAAATCCTAACTATGCTCTCACTGGGAGGTTACTTAGGCTGTGGTTTCACAGACATCTCGTGGAATCACAGAAAACAGTGATACCAGCTGTCTGTGAGAAGCAGCTGAACCCCACCTCTGGCTGAGGGTTGTTGAAGCACTGGCGTCACCACAAGGAAGATCATGGATGTCCATCACCAGAGGTTTCTAAGGATAAGGGGAAGAAATGTCCATCAGGAGATACACAGGCTGGGTCAATCCTGCACGAGGACAGAAATTGATTCCTGCCCCTGCAGAGTCTGAAGGACTGTATGTAAGCCCAGGGTCTGCCTTCTCATGATGGTCATTGGGGAGCTGGGCAGGATCCAGGGGCCCGTGCATAGGTATTGAGGTCTGTTGGAGGTGACATCAGGGATCCTGCCATGACTCTAAACTGTACCACTCTGGCCTCGGGGGACACTTATCTCAGCCAGACAGGGTGACTATGCCAGTCAGCACCTGACTATCAGGGGCTGTGGAGGAGTTTCCTGACCTCCAGCTCTTGGAGAGGTAATCTGGACAAGATAACATGCACCATCAGAAATCCAGTTACTCCTGTCCAGAGGGAGATGAGTAACAGGAGGTCGCATAGGAGGAGCCCAGGAGGAAAGCTCACCTAAGAACCACAGGCAAGGGCCCCCATAATACACAGAGGGGTAGCTGGAGAAACAGCACGCTTTTATGTGTCAGTGTGGCTGTGTATAATCTCCAACAGCATTGTACAAGCCATGCTTGGCCTGACCCGACAATCTTTGGAGCAAATAAGAAAGAATGTTGCTGCCCGGAACAGCCTGGATGAGTTGCAGTCAGGGAGAAGGGCAAGAAGGGTTGTGCCACTATCTGCCAAGCATTTGTCTGGGAGAAAATAAATGCCAAGTGGTGCTTGTTCCCTCCCCTGTTCCCATCCCCTCCTTCAAGGAGATCTACCCCAAAAGGGAAAATCTGATAGTTTTGGATTGGACCTTGTGGATGGAGACTGGACCTAGCAGCAAGGCAGCCGGCCCTCTGCATGATGCACGTTCTGGGGATGCAGCACGTGGCTAGGTTCAATTAAAATGTTTCACAGCAGTGAGACCAACAGGGATCAGAGGCACAAGAAGCAGGCTGACCTATTCAGAGACAAATTAGTCTTATAAATAAAATGAATGTGTGCAGGACAAACAGTGAGCCTGCCAACCGAGCAAGCCATGCTAGAGTGCTGGGAAATATTTTATTGGGAAATAAAATCTTAAATGCCATTCTCCATGCATGGATGGGGGCTGTGTGGCTTTCCATCAGTGAGCCCTTGCCTGCCCGTGCTCCCCGCTGCCTGCTCCTGCATATTGATTCATGGCTGAATGGGAACCTTCAATTCCCTTTGGTGGCTTCAGTGAGTGTGATTGACACCCCGCAGGACAGAGTCTGACTTCAGCTCCTCCGGTGCCCAGAAACACAGCGAGCAGAGCTCAGGGTCAGAGGAACATCACTGACAGGAGTCATGTCCTCACCTGGCCAGGCTGCAAGAGCCCCGGTTCTTCCTGCGTCTCCATCGTGCCATCTTCTCTCCACTGATGCCATTATCATGGAGTCTGAGGGGACAAACCCTTCCCAGATACATTTTGCCCAGCTCCATCCTCTTATCTTTCCCTCTTTGGCCAGAATCAGAGCAAACAAAACCAAAAGCTGAATTCCCATCTTTATCCCATCGAGTTGATTTATCCTGCAAGGGCCTCAGCCCCTCTCACCCTTTCAAGGACGTGGGGACTGGGGATGTTCGGCAGGGTCAGCCCCAGCCTCCCAAAACCCCAGCATAGGCTGGGTAGGTGGGTGTAAAAGCAGCTCTGCTGACACCTCCAACCCCAGTAGACATTTAATGGCACTTGTACCAGTGCTAATTACATCTTAACATTTTCGCTCTGTATTTTGGTATTTATTTTGGAAAAGCTCCTCCCTGGAGTCATTTTCTTCCTCAGCTTTAAAACAACAACAATAACACCACCGCGCTTGCTTTTCCCTTGGCTGTTTCCCTCATTATTATAACTCTGCCATCCTGCTCCTGTACAGTCAGCAGAGGAGTTCAATCAGGCTGATGAGTAAAAGTGCATAATTTTATGGCTGCATATCAACTGCCTGTTATTAAACCAATCAATCAGCTTCAGTGCAGCTACCAGTACAGTGCAGGAGAGGACAAGGCAGAGGAATTGCTATCCTGTTATTTTTCCAAAAGGACAACCCTCCCCCCCCAAATCCAATCCGGCCAACCAAATTCTTCAGCTTGCCCTTCTTTGCAGGGACAAATGGCTCCAGTGAGTTATGGAGTAGGTGACCTGCAGCAAGGTAGCGAGGAGTTTTCGCTGGAGTTTGCACTGCCCTTCTGCTCACCTACAGTGCTAAGCCATGGCGCTCGGCAACTGCGATGCTCCAAAGCCCAGGAAAGTCATCAGGTGCTCTCTTGCCGCATCTCACAGTGACCCACTGCAGATGCCTCTGACATCCTCCAGCAAAGCATTTAGGCGTGTGTTAAGTTAATCCCATTGAAACCAGTAAGGTCATCACTTGCACCCATTTTTGCTGCTCAGCACCCCATCTTGGCCTTAGGGTCAGCAGCCATGGAATAAGTTGAGGAACTGATTTCCCATGGCCTTACCCCCAGGAGCCATCTCCTGTGATGGCTCTGGTGAGACTTATGGGGTGGCAGAAGGAAGGAAAAGATGCATGAACCGCATTTCCAGAAAGAAAACAGACTCCTTCATGTATTCGTGCCTGGAAATGCAGAACTGGCTTCATCATCCTGTTTGAGGCACAGCACACAGGCCAAGGTCTGCTTCTGAAAGGCTGCTAAGGGACTAAGGGACAGTCTGTTCTCCGTGTCCCTGAAGGGGCTACATTGCACCAAGAGAAATCTAGGCTATGCATCAGGCAAAGCTTTCTTCTGGAAAGGGATGAACAGTCACCTGGACACATTGCCAGGAGGTTGTGGAGGTCTTGTAGAGCAAGCACTAGATGTTGCTTCTTCTATAGCAACATACGTTAGGGCTGGCAGTGATGAGGTTCTGCTTGGAGGTGGGCATGACGGCCCTGAAGGTCCCTTGCAGCTCTGAGTCCATGGGAAAGAACGATCCATCTTTCCTTGCCTTCCAAGAGAAGGAGAAGGTGTAACAGGGCTTTGAACCTCAGACCAAGTCAGCGGGATCTTCTATGCTAATAAACATGAGCAGTGGGAAGGAAGGAAGGAAGGAAGGAAGGAAGGAAAGGAAGGGAAGGAAGGAGGAAGGGAAGGAAGGAGGGAAGGAAGGAAGGAAGGAAAGGAAGGAAGGAAGGAAGGGAAGGAAAGGAAGGAAGGAAGGAAGGAGGAAGGGAAGGAATGAGAGAAGGAAGGAAGGAAGGAAGGGAAGGAAGGAAGGAAGGAGGAAGGGAAGGAATGAGAGAAGGAAGGAAGGTGTCAAGGAC
Organism: Steatornis caripensis; assembly: GCA_013398225.1. Taxonomy (NCBI): domain Eukaryota; kingdom Metazoa; phylum Chordata; class Aves; order Caprimulgiformes; family Steatornithidae; genus Steatornis; species Steatornis caripensis. The sequence goes on from VZSC01011560.1 coordinate 66,247, forward strand.
AGACAGAGCACTTGCCCCTTTGTCCCTCTCCCACTGCAGCCATCACACCTTGTGCTTCCCTCTCTCAACCATGCTTCCTTCATCTCCTACAGATAAATTGAAAAAGCCAAGCAGAGCAAAATGGAGCAGGCAAGGCTCTCTGTGCTGTATCCTTGAAATGCGGCAAGGCTTTAGCCTGGACGTGCATCCCCAGACCCACAGAGGAAAGGAAGGACGTCCTCAGCCAGCCTGAGCATCCTTTCCCAGTTAAGTGTATTCACTTACACAGATTAAATTGCACTGTCTCCTTCTTGGCTTATTATTTATTGCTTGTTTTACTGTAAAATCCACAGGTGCAGACTGTTCTGAGCTGGGCACTGTGAAAGCATACAAATAAATATGGTCCCTGCGCTGAAGCTTGCCTCACCAGTTGACCGAGAGTAACTCAGTGTGGACCCAACCCAAAGGCTTTTCCCGGCCAGGGAAGGCAGCCCTGCAAGCCCCCACGCCGCCCCGCGGCAGCGGGGGCTGCGGGCTGACAGCTGACGTCCTCCCGAGCCCGTTTCCTCTGGCTGCTGCCAAGCCATTCGCAGAGCACTTCTCAAAATGAATTTTCTGGAAAACAAATTAAAGAAGGGGTTACGTCACGCAGCAGACAGCCCAACCGGCGCTCGGCTGCACTGACAAATCCTGCCAGTATTTTGGGCTGCGCCACAACGCACCACATTGCTCGCAGCTGCTGCTGCTGCACTGGAATTTGCAGTGCTCCATCTAAATATACTGTAACAATAAACTGATCAAAGCAGCTAAATATTATTGTCTGCTCTCTGATGGGCGGCATGGAGTATGGTCTTGCAGAAACCTCCTGATACTTTGTTTTTTCCCTGTGCAAAACCACAGACAAACCAAATCGGGGGGCGGAGGGGAGTGGGAAGGGGGAAGCAAAGGAGACTTCAGTGGATGTTAAGGCAGTGCAGTCGAGGTTTTGGAAGTCAGGAAATTCCAGCCCCTGCAGCCTGCTGGTCTGAGTATGGGGAGGGCAGCGGTGGGCAGGAGGGGTCAGGCTGCCTGCTGGGGAATGGTGCTGAGGTGGGCTGGGACCTCAGTGATCTGGGCGCCCTCCCCATCGGCCACATCCTCCTCGTGCAGCCTGGGGCATATCTCTTCAGGTTGTTTTGGTAGGAATCATCATCCACCCATCAGATGCGCCCATCCATCAAGAGCTTCCTTAGGAAACCCGGTTTGCCCCCAAACCCTTCCCCTGTGTTGATACTGGTAAATAAAACAAGCAGGGACGAGTTCCCTGTGCCAACCTGCACAGACACACGAGGGCATGGCAGGGGCAGGACTGGCACTGGGATGGGGATGGGGTCTCCGGTCTAGCAGGGTGCACCAAGTCCCCAGTGCAAAGGGACCATGCCCATACGGTATGGACCAAGTGCCCATACATTTGTTTGCGCAAAACCTTCAGCCATCAATTCTCCCCCATAAATCTTTGTTCAGGTGAGATCATCGGCGCTGCCATGGAAAACAAGCACTGCTGCAAAAGAGTAGTCATGAATAATCATGCTGGCTATTTTGAAAAGCTTTTTATGCTCTGCATAAGAGATCCAAAGAAGTGCTAGTTTTGAGCAGAAGACTACTCCTTTGAAATGTTTAGTTCAGTCTCCAATCAACAGATGACCTACAGCATCTCACCCCAGTGACGGCCGAGTCCCCTGCCATGCAGTGCTGCAGGGTCAGTTGGGGAAAGAGGGAGGTAGGTGCCGCAGTTACAGCACCAACCTCTGATCGTGCATCTCCCTGCTGTTGGCTGTCTGTGTGATGTTGGGCTTAGCCTGCCCTGTCTCAGCTCTCCAACTGCAAAATGAGAAAAAGAGCAATGTGCACAGACATTATGATTTTTCAACCATTAAAAGATGATGAACTTCTCTGGCACCTTGGGGAAGAAGCTCTATAAATGGCTGAAATTGAGAAATACAAATCACTTTTTCATTAATAAAATCCTAAATCTCAACCTCTACTTGTGCATTTGACAATGCTCTGGTGAGAGGCTTCTTGTTGCCTGTTTCCATTCAAGCTGGGCACATAACCCCTATCATTTATATAGACAATTTCTTTTTTATCCCCTCCTTGTTCCTCCTCTCACTGTCCAATACACTCCAACCAGGAATTAAGGAAACAAATGCAAAATCTCTCCTTATTTAATTTCCTTCTTACGAACACTCACTCCAGCTCTCCAGTCTGCTTTTGAATCAAACCTGGGGAAACACCCAGAAAAGGCCTGCTAGCTGAGAAAAGAAGAAAAATGAAAACGGACAAATTGCTCGCCTTGCTGTACTAAAGCCTGTAGTGAAATATTTCCTTTGCAACCTATTTATTAGTGTTCTGGTACACCATGGGAAGAGTTATCAAAACAGTTACTGGACCATAGGAAACTCTTTTTATGTTGAGATTAAGGGATTTTTGGAGTGCTGCCTCTGGTAGATTCATGTACTTCTGCTTTGAGGAATATATTCATATTCTCATTTTCAGTGCAGGACAACAATTGCACTGGGTCACGCTGAGCATATCTGGTCTACACAGAGCAGAGACGTGCAAAGCATGTTTTCAGTGTGATTCTCTTTCATTACACCTCCCCTCAAACCCAAAGATCTGCCATTCTGTCCAGTGATTTCAGCCAAATGAACCACCTTTAGAAAATAAAGGCAGCCCCAACTGATGTTAGCAAAAAGGAGTAAAAGCATGGGCAGTGAAATGTAAGCTGAGAGAAAGTGGGAGGAAGAAAAATGCGAAGAACAAATAGCAAGAGAATGATCCAATAACCACAAAGCAGCAGCCCCTTGTTTGTGAATGGCAAAAAACCCCAAAACAAAACAAAAAAACCCAGAGAAATGGTAAAATTTGCAGATGGTATGAAAATGAGATTGGTGGTAAGTAGCAATGGACACAGGCTGGTTGTGCCGGCAGGTGCTGATGGCTGAAGGGGAAACCACTGAACAACTTATTTCAGCGTGGCCACAGGAAAAGTCAGATGTTTGGGGGCAAGGGATGTGGGTCACACCTAGGAGACGGGGGAGACACATCCCAGAGAGTGGTGACTCAGAACTGGATCGAATGGTCCTGGTAGACAATTGCTCACGTACAAACTCCCAGCAACGCCTTAGCCAAGAAGGTTGGAGTAATCCTTGGCTACACAGCCGGCAAATATGAAGTGGGAGTGCTGAAGTGATATTATCTCTGTAAACAGCATTAGTGAGACCGTTTCTGAAAAGTTATGTCTAGTCCTGATGTTCGCATGTCCAAAAAAAGATCTTAAGGAAACAGCAGAGATTTGGAGAAATCCTGCCAGAGTGATTTCAGGCATTGAAACCCTGCCTTAGAGTGAAAAAACTTACCAAAGAGAAAATGAAGAAGTTACTTTGCTCCAGGTTACCAGTAGCTGCACAGGTATAAATGCTGGAAACTACATCAAGAAAAGTGATAATGAGATGGAGTCTAAGAAACTCAGATGAAATCCAGGTGAAAGATCTGAACCAGTCATGCTGAGGTCAGGTTTCCCCCACCAAGTCCACATGACCACCCATCATCCAACATGGCTAAAGGCTGACAGGCTTTTGGTGCCAACTGCTCATCAAGGTGCCTAAGATCATGTCTGATTGCCTTTGACTCAGTAGTTTGCTGACCCTATGTTTAGAGGAATAAATAGGACTGGCTTTTGGTGCAAAAACTTGAGGCTGCGTTGTTGGTATGATCCAGAGATGTGGATGGAACTACAGCTAACCCTATAGATCAACATTCCTGGGAGATGTGGTGGGACTGGGTGAATCACAGTACATAAAATCACTTTGTGTGTTGAACAGAAGGCTGACTAAGGGAGACTTTTCTTAGATTACTCAGCCAAAAAGGTAACAACCAAGGTAATTGGGCACGAAAGCTCTTTTTTTGCTGTTAAAAAACATGGAGTAAACCAGATGGATCAAAAGCTTGTTGACATTGATGGGGATCTTTCCAAGTGACTTCAGGGGAGTTTTGGCTCAGGTACATATGCTCCTGGATATCAGTAGACTGATCTCAACAGCAAACGAAATGGCCCCTGGATGTCACTGCTGTGCTACAGTAGAGCAGCAGAAGAGTCTTATTCTATGGGATGTAAAGAAGATGGAGTTAAGACCCAGAGAGAAGGCCTGGGTAACTTGAAGCATTGGCTCAGGCCTTTGGTCTGCCTCCAGCACAGATTGCAAAAGACTGCAAGTTATCGTCTGACAGATGCTCCGTCATGGCTCCAGTCCATTTCCTGCTGCACAAGTGTACACATCACAACCCACACTGTCGTCAGACCTCCATGGTCAAACTGGCCTTGGCTGCTGATTTTTTTGCAGTTTCTCCTCTTTCTCATTTCAAACTCCTCCCTTCTCCAGGAAAAAAACCACAGTCCACTATCTACCATAAGTTTAATTGATTTCAGTATAAACTCTGAGCCTTATGGTTGCATAGGAGACTTAGGAAACCAATTCATTGATGTCTCCTTCAGTTTGCAATTTGAGTGTGAGTGATGCTGCTATACTTAGCAGGTTGATAAGAATGAAACCTAATGATGACATTTAAACATATTTCTATCAACAGTTTGCCTGGGGTTCAATTTGATGATATTTAAACATATCACCTTTATCAACAATTTGCCCGGGGTTCAATTTGATGGAAAACCTTCAGATGAGTTGCTTGCTCCTGGGAAAGTGCAAGACTTGGTTATTTGGGGTGGAGGAGAGATAAGAACTCAAATTTCTCCCATTACCCCCACAATAATTCTCATAAGGAAAATATGTGTAGTCAGCACAAGAACTTGTGGGAAGTGGAAACTGTCAGGGTGGAATACAATAGTTTGAATTTCGTCTCAGACTAAGGAAGACGAGGAAGAGTGGGCCCATTGCATCACTCGTTTTCCTGTTGGCTGCACTAAACCCCTTTAATTTAGCTCTGAAATTTCTGCTGAATTCTTGTCCACCGTGGTAAACCAGCCTTGCTTCAAAATTGACTTTGACTTTGCAAACAAGTCTGCAGCAATTTCTACCCAGCTGACCACTGTCATTTATTTAAGCAGATCAGTACAGCATTAAGTAGCCCTGGAGCCTGGGGCAGCCTTTTGTCTTGAAAGTGACTGTTCCAGGTAAGAAACAGAGGGGAAGCAGTGGGCAACGTGGGATTTCTCTCACCTGACTTCATATATCCACAATGCAGACAATTCCAGCAGAGCCGGTCACCCCAGGCTCGCTTTGTAGTCAGCAGAAAAAAGGCACTTTTAGGGCATGATTCATCTGCCCTATTTTCAACACCTGCGCCAGATTGTGATGAATTGCAGCCAGGACTCCAGAGCCTACACAATTAAAGGTCGCATCCAACTGTCCCCAAATATACTGTACTTGGAGATGTCCTGGGTCCCCCAGTCCTCCAGCTTCTGCTCCCATGTGGCTCCTCTCTAGACCCACCAGTGGCCCTGCTTGGGGGACATCTCTGGTTCTTTGGGTGGTCTGGGAGGGCACAAGACGCCTGTGAGCCTGCATGGCTTCTCATTTTTGCCTTATTAAAGTTGTGACCCCTAAAAACTCTCTGAGCATTGTCACCTAATAGTGGTTATGAATTCTCCAAGGTGGTCAAGATTCAGCTCAGGATTGATAGAAGGGGGTATTCAGCTGCTTATCCCCACTGTGTCTTAATGCTCTTCAGGCCAAGGGGAGGATGTTGCTTTGGTGCTTTGTTCTGTATCAGGACCCCAGGAAAAGTTTAGGAATATGCGGGACACTTTCAGGTTGGCACTCAAATCAGATCATTTAGCAGAAGGAGAGGAAGATGCATCCCTTTGTGGGAGAAAAAAATATCTATAAGGTGATTATTTGGCTCTAAATGGACCATGGAGTCAAACTCATGCATGGAAAGTTCTGTGGGAATTAATAATTACAAATCCACCCCAGCCTATTCTGTGGGATTTGCCTGATCAGCAGGTACCCTCTTTTCAGGCTCAAGTACATACTCCCTGAAGAATCTGTAGTATTCCCTGGCCCATCTTTGGTGGGTTTTCAGTCACCTGCTCACGTACATTCCTGCCCTGGTTCTTTGGTTTGCCAGCCACACTGAAACTCCAACAAAAAAAGAGAAACCACACCACCGCACAAGTCTTTTCCTCCAGCAGTGGGTCCATGAGTGCTTCCAGCATCCTGTTGCACTGGTGCAGGCTCCCTGTACAGCTCACGTGCTTACGAAAACCCCATCATGCATCCTACACCCTGGGGTGAGTTTGTCCATCCGTTTGCTGCTGCTACATTTCACCTTTCCCTGCTCCACCATCTGGGGCTGGAGCAGGCATGCTGGAGAAGACGCAGAGGTAGGGCAGAAGCTTTTTAAATGGCCAGCTTTGTCTATGAAAGAACTGTAATTAGAGTGTACTTATATAGCAGTTGCTATGCAAACAGCCGCTCGTTTTGCTTTTCAACATGTAATTATCACTAAATCATGGAGGTGGACGTTGAACTGCATAATTCATTTATTTCCTTTGCCCCTTGTCCCTCTCACTGTTGGGACACGACCATCTAGAGGAGGCTGTATGTGTGAGGAGTGCCCCACATCTGTGAATAACTAGGTGTCAAAGGAGATAACCACAGCCAAATTCCATTAGTTGCACTAACTTAAAACTACTGTGGCTCAAAATTAAAAATACTGTTGCTCAAAACCCAGCCTGTGTTTTCCTTTTACAAGAGCAGTTGATAACAGAGCTGGTGCATGCCCCATCCCTCAGTCCTCCTGCTAACAAAGCATCAAGACAGCATTTCATCTTAAGAAGAGGCTAAGCAGCGGTCAATGATCCACAGCAGTCATCGGACGGACAATGGAAGGTCAGATTCCCCTGGGGCTGCATTAGCTGTAAGAAAATGCTTCTCCAGAGGAGACAGGGTCATCCATCACCTGCATGTAGCTGCGCCCATCTGGGCTCTCCGTGGGGTTTGAACCTGCAACCTCCACACGCCTCTACTGTGCACATTAATGGTAATGTCCCCTTCCCTGGGGGTAAGACAGAGGAGCTAAATAATTAACTTTTGCAGTGGGCTGGATGGTGGACAACGACAAAGATCCCCTTAACCAAGGCCTTTTACTCTGCATCTTCTCAATCTGGGAAGGCTTCGGGTTTGTCTGCATATGAACCATTAAGAAGGACACTCAAGCATCTGTAGCAGCCTTTCTTGGCTGCATGGGGCCAAGAACCCATCACTTCATGCCCCATGCATGTCCTCCTCTAGCAGCGCTTTAACACAGTGTCTACCACGGCAATTATTTTTGGCACATAGACACGTGTTGAGCTGGCACCAAACCACCCATTCGGAGCTGAACGAGCTCCAGAGCCATGAACAACCTCTAGAGTCATGCAGCCTCCCTGCTGGCTGCCGTTTACGATCCCTTAAATTGTCAGCTAACAAGATGGCGGGGACAGCGTCGGTTTAATGATGCTCTCATCATTAGCAAGACCCAATTAGCAGGGGAGCCTAATGAATCCTCAAATGCAAGCTTGCTAATTTAAATACAGATAATTCATGGCACCAGTTGAGTGCTTAAACAAAGATTTCAAAGGCCTTTCTCTGTGTCAATAATATGGCACAATCCTGATCCATCTTCACTAACGACAATGGATTTGACTCTTTGGCGTGTTTGCGAGAAATTTAACACAAATTCGCCTGCAGCCGCAAATCCTTCAATAAAGCTCCAGTTAAGAAACAGTCAACTTTCACAACCATTTATCAGACTATCATGCAAGAGGCAGGAAAAAAAAGAGACACAGAGAGGGAGAGGGACCTAGGCACAGCTGTAAAATTTATTATCTTTCTTGCTCTGAAACAACAGTATTTTTTTTCCTCTTACGCATGTGACTAGTTATTTTACTAACCAATTCCTGCATCTCAGAAGCACTCGGTATCACAAGGCAGTGGGACTTGGAGTCCAGGCTGTCAGCTGAACTCGGGAAGTTAATGGGCCAGGCAGCTTGCGTCGGCGGGAAACATTCCTGGAGAAAACATCTTGATAAAACATCCAAAGAGTGACAAATGGTCGTATGAGGCAAGAGAGGGAGCAAAAACAAGACGGTAGAATTAAAATAGCACTGGGAGGAAAAGAACGGCACATAAAATATATGTATTTATGTATACATATATGTGTCTAATAGAAAGCACGCAACGAAAACAGGCACCCAGGCATGAGGGATGCAGAAGCAGCTGTGGTTTTAGACAGATTTATCGCAGAGTGGGGTTGGGCAGTTTGAAACTTGCAGGAGAAAAAAGGGAGAAGAAGAAGTTGATTTGATGAAATAATTATGAGCGGGAGAATGTGATGGAGAAGGGAAGAGAAGGCTTTACAGCTGGCAGGCAAATGAAAAGGCTGAGCAGATCCTCTTGAAAAGGATGGAGAATTTAGCTCCCTTTTTTTCATCTCTTCACATCTCTCTCATGGCCTGAGTGCTGCAACAGGCTTCGCCTCCACGTCTCTTTTGCTCAGATTGACAGGCATGTCCCGTCAAAGTGCTTCAAACCTTAGGAGGACAGCAGCTGTATCAGACATGCATGATGCAGATCCACTGGCTATTTTGGGTATATTGAAGCTCATTTGTCTCTGTGCTTAGCCCCTTGTGCTTTCCAGTGCTGCCCTGGATGCCACACACTCCCTCCCCTCTCAAGTTGCCCTGCTGCCACCCGGCTGAGGTTGCACATGTACTGAGAATGTCCCCAAGCCCTCCCGGAGAGCACAGGAGCATGAGGGTGCAGCTCGTGAACTGTGAGATTAGAATATTTGTGATGAAATGCCTGTTATCCACAGGAGACAGTCATCATTCGGCTCACAGAGCCCTGTGAGGACCGCTGCTGAGCTCTTGATTTCCCTTCTCACATCTGACCACTGAGGAAACCACAGGATGTCCTTCATTGTTCACATCCAGTGAATTATTGATCAAAGACGCAAGATCTAGAGATTCCTTAGTTGTTCATAGTCAACTCTGAGAGGCTGGATGGGCACAGCAAGACACAGGACAGAGGATTGCCCCTACTAGCTGCAGGCAACACATCAAGAACAGGTTGACCTTGGCATAGGAGCATGATTCAGTGCCTAAACATAAGCAGACAATGCTTTTGAGAAGCTTCAAAGCACTCAAGACAGGGGGCTGACAAGCTGGCATGGGACCTGCGGAAGACCCATGCCATTCTGGCCCAGTTGGAGGCCAGATGGGACTCCCTGGGCTACCTCAAATGGCACCAGACACCTAGGGGTGGGTTGTAACCCTGTCTCACATACAAGCATTATATCATAGACCTACAGAGAGATGACAAGCGAACCAGCTGAATCCCACCCCACATCTACTGACTTACAGCACTCCACAGTAAGGTTAAAAATTAACTTCTCTCAGCAGCTTTGCTGACCTTGAACAGACAAAAGTCAAGGTCCAGTCCTCAGCCTCACTTCATGTCCTTCTGTAAAAAAGGCTGAGATATTAAATAAGTAATTGTGACTTGTTATTATCATCTATGCTTCATATCTAGAAGTCACATGTAGAGCCTTTCAGCTGGAAACTGAAAGCTCTGATTCTCACATCCTCATATGGCTCCTATGGCTGGAGATTTGTAAAAACATTCAAGAAAAAAAATGTCACCTTCATGAAAATCAAAGGTAAAATTTCCATTGCTTTCCAGGGGACCACCACTGGCTTACCTCCACGACAGCAGCATGAGACACCAGACAAAATCAGGAGAAATGGATGGGCCAAGTGGCAGCGTTTTACCTAGCCTTGCCCCAGAGCTGAGCCAGAAAAAGCTCTCTCTTTAGGAGCTTTGGAGATCAAGAAAATTAATTATTTACGCCTTCCAGAGAAAGTCAGCTTCGCTTGGTTTTCACTGACTTTGTTGGTATTTTGTTGATCCTGTTGGCCAATCAGGCTTAGGTTTCTCTGGGTTGGATTTATTCTCTGCAGTAGCACAGGTCTGTAAAAATTGTTTTCAGACTTTTGGGGAATCAGCTGAGTTATTCCCAGAAGTGAAGGTGTCTCATTTTCTCTAGAGACGTGTATTCTTGCCCATTTGGAAAGCTTTTAGGTGGTCAGAGGAGCAGTAAATAAGGTTTTACTGACAACAGCAGTCCTGAGAGCAATGATGTATTGTCACCACGAGAGAGTACCTTCTCAATGAAATAAGCTACTGTTTTGTAAAGAAATGCTTTTAAGAGTGACCTTCTGCAGCTGACCCCAAGTCGTGGGTAATCTCTTTGAAAAGGTTGCTTGAATGATAGAGCTGAACAGCATATTAATTGTCAATATCTTTATACGTACCTAATTTTTAAAACACTTGATAATATAATTAAAATTAAACTCTCTGCTTTTGAGTAGTTGTACAGTCTTCGTCTGAAAGCAGAAAGCTAATGCTGAAATTTAGTATCTTGGCATGTAATTTATTAGTAGAGGTGCTCAAATATGGAAACTGTGACTTTGATCTTTTCATGAGAAATAGTTTTCCCATCTGTAATCCAGGGACATTTCTATCAGCTACTTTATAACTATGTAATAGCTGTAAAATATGAAATGCGTCTGAATAACTATTAAGGAGGTGGGATTTTCCTCTAATCAATTAACTTCTGAAAGCCCTCATCCTCCAGCAGGTCTTTTAGCACCACTCCACAAATGGCATTGCTCATGCAAAAAAAGAACACACAGGGGTTTTTTCCTCAAGCCTTGATATTGTGATGGATCTTCCTTTTCAATTAATTTGAAAAAAAAAATTATTTATTTGTAAGTGTTCAGCATCACCAGGACTAAGGACATCCCATCATTTTTTTCTTCTCATCAGCTATGTTTAATAATGTCAAGACAAATGTGCTCTTCGGGCAAATAGCTTGATGCAATTGAAGGCAAAGCCTTTGATCCTTGAACCTTCTGTCCCACAAGAATAGCTGCCGAAGCTTCCTTAGTCTACTGAAATGGGAGCCGAGATGGGATACAGCTGCCGTCTGCACATGCATCTCAGGGGTAAACATGAAAGATCAAGCAGAGCAAAATTAAGGGCAGATGAACTAAAAGTGAGTCAATGAAATCTTGCAGTTACAAGAAGGTTTCTGACTACCAGAGCAGTGATGTTATAGGACAGCCTCTTGGGAAAGGAGAAGGAGCCAAAAAACTTTGCAGATTTAACACAGAGCCTGGATGTCTCTGCAAGTCCCTTCCAGCTCCCCAGTCCTTTGTTTTTCCCTTGCTGGCTCGTCCGGAGGTTGGTGAATTACGTGCAACATCACTGTCCCTCCCAATCACCCTGGGCCCTTGCAGAGGGAGCCGTGTCCACCGGCTGGCACCCAGGAGCAGAGTTGTTTCTGTGGGTGTCTGAGTACTGAGTGGTTCAGCACACGGGAAGCAGCAGCAAGGAGGCTTACTTGCCAAGAGTTTATCGTGCCAGTTGACCCTGTCTTCTCCTCTCCCGTCCTTACTGCTTCTTGCACCGAGCAGCGGCCTTGGTCACTGAATAATGAAAGAGGGAGGAAACCTCAGGGGAATAAAAGAGAGCAGACTGAAGAGATTCAAAAGGACAAAACATCATCGAGAGCCTTAGCATCCCCTGGGGAGGGAGTTTCTGCACTGTGCTGGAGGTTTCAGGGCTGGCTGGCTGATGGCTGGGGCAAGGATGGCTGTCACAACGCAGCCGGACAGAAAAGAACCTATTTGGGTGCAACACCCCAAAATACCATGACAATCCCCCAGCAGCAATAATACACTTTGGGTTGGCACCCCACAGTTATACATTTCTTCCCTCCCATCAGCTTTGGCACTTCTTCTCCTGACTCTGGCCGTGCCCCTCCATTCAGAGGGTGGTCCTGCAGCTTGCAGAGCCGAAGCCCCTCACGTCAGCAGCATTGCCTCAAAAGCTGAACATGCCTGTGAAAGCGATCAGAAATGCTCTTTGAAGAGTCGGCAGAATTTTTCATTGCAGATTCCCAGCTGCATTTTCCTGCTAACCTTGCATTCCTGAGGATGCAAAGTGAGACGGGAACGATTGTACGGCGAACGTGTTACCCATCGCACCGGCTACTCCCACAGCCAGGAAAATATTTCCTGCCAGTTTCCTCCCTTGAGAAGGCCAAAAATCAAACCAATTTTTCCTCCTGAATTTTCCAAACACTCTCTGGGCTGTTCCTGACTGTACAGAAAGCTCACATTTCATCCCAAGGCTCACAAAGGGTCTGGCGTGGATATATATCGCAATAACATTGCCATCATCATCTCTACTGCAGTTATCATTATTTAATTCTTATTTATAGGTCTCAACTCAGACAGGAGCTGCTGGCATTAGCACACACAGAGAAATTATAAATGGCTGGTGATAACCAACAAGCTAAAAGTCCCTGGCAGGACTCACCACTCCTGTATTTGGGAGAAGAAACTGGCATCTCTTTCTGTGTTCTTGCAGTGCTTCACACAAGGTGCACAGCAATGGGTAAGGGTGGTTTTCCAGCATTTGTTGTCAGTTTTCCCTAACTTCTACTGTGGGGAGCACAGAAGAAGATGTTTGTTTGGACACGGTGAGGGATGAGACAAAGGGAACCAGTCTCTGGCAGCGTAACAGGAGAAAGTGCAGGAGCCTTGGGAGATAGCCCCTCCCCGCCCCACTGCTCCTAAGCTGTGATTATATGTCCATGCTCTGCCCAAACCAGAGACCTTCACATGCCCACAGTCCTTGAAGGATCTTAGTGATGCCAAGGTGAGGAAGGCAAAGCAAAGCTGGATGTGGTGTCAGGAAGCTTTCCCTGGGTGGGTGCCCCAACCCACCTTGGGGACAGCCAGGACCGATCAGCCCCCATGACCGTCCCAGAGGATAACCCCAATCGCAGTGGTGTCAGCGCTATTACGGCCTCTCAAAATACTGTCCATTGTTAACTATGGTTCATTAGCAATAATATTACCATGACTATTATTGTGTGAACATACGTAATTCATTAATCACTTCCTTGATTAAATGCTTAATTATATCAATGGTTTCAATCAGACCATTGATTCACAAGCACTTATAGTTAGTATAAAACTCTACCAGCACGAAAATAGCCCTCACCGCCAGCAAGGCCTGTCGGGTTGCTTCTGGCCTGAGCCTGCCTCTTGACTTGTGCTAGGCCACGTGTTTATGTAGCCACACCAAGAACAGAATCAGAGAAACTATTTGGGTTAAAACCAGTGTGCTTAGACTGGCCGCGCCATCGTCTCATCACTGAGGCCTCTGTCTTAATGTGCGAAAAAAAAGGTGAGACTAAGAAATGTGTTGTGGGAGACATGTTCAGGGTGCACAGCTGGAGCTACCGCAGCAGCCCCCCGGCCTGCGCACATCTGATGGGGAGTATGCACATGGGCAGGGATAATTCCACAAGGTTATGGTTGATAGAGGAATTCACTCAAACTGGCTGAGTGGCCTGAAACATGCACATTTTTGCCTCATGCCTGGATAAGCCAGGGCATTCCATATACCCAAATTAGGCAGTGGATCCAAAGCAACCAGCAGTCACCCAAATCCCGCCAACTTCTGCTGCTGCTCCTGTGCTAATCTCCTCAGATTCAGGGGCTTGATTCTGCTGCTTAAGCATAGGGGTGCAGCTGAGATGCGACCAGGCATCTGCAACATCCACGTCAGTACGATGCAAGAGCTACAGGACATCTCCAGCATCCTAGAGTTGCAGAGGGAGGTGAGGAGAGATACTGCAGGGCATCACAGCAATAGGAGATGTGCATGCGTTTGTGTGTATGGACGACAGCATCCCATGCATCATGTCCAAATCTGGAGCTGAAACCTGACTTGAACAAACAGAAACTAATACGCCAAAGAGACTAGAAGCAGGTGGGAATGTATCCAGCCATTTTATCACTGTTTTCTTCCATCTCTCTGCACTTTGCACAGGAACTTGGCTCACTTAGGACAGAAGTCGATCACCCGGCACCTTCTGAAGAGTGAGAGCTGACTCCATGACCTCTGTTTGTACCTCTTCAGCACTGGATTTCCACACAGACAGTACAAATCTGGGGATCATCTATACTCTCGAGTGCTTGTGCTGTCTCCTCAGTCCCTGCCTCCCTGAGCTGTTCGGTATTGATTTCTGTACTGATTGATTTCTGTTCAGTGTCTTACAAAATGCCGTGCCAAGCGGTGGTGGCTGACAGGGCAGATGTGGCTGAAAACTGAAGGCTTTTTAAAAAACAGCGGCATGGAAAGGAATGACCTGCTTGCTAACCTGTGCTGATAGATTTAACTCACATCTCTGTTGACAACCAACCTCAGCGCAGGGTTCAGGCTCGTGCATCTGCACACGCAGTAGAACGCCTCAATATCTTTGCACCTGCATCTTGTACTGCCTCTGTCAGATGGCAGCGCTTTTTTATCGCGGAGTGAATGCTAAAGGTTTACATGGGTTGAAAACAGCGCTCAGCTAATTCGTGGGAAAGAAATTCCTGAAGGGCTATTAAATGCAGAAACAGCACTTCTGGAAGTCTAAGAGCCACAAAATGAGACTAGGAACTGGTATTCAAGGCAATGCTACTCCATCTTTGTGCTGGTCGTATACTCTTCTCCAGGCTCTTGATCCGCTGATTCTTGATCCCTTGGTGGGGACAGATGGACCATGAGACAAACACGCGTGGATGTTCTTCACTCTCCCTTGACTTCAGTAGGTGTCCTTTTGTGAAGTGTCTCACCTTGCACCAAACCACTTGATTCCTTTGAAGTCAATGTGACTTCAGGGTGCAGGAAGCTGCCTCAAGGCACGACTGATCTCTTCTTTCTGTGTCTGTGCCGTCTGGATTACACAAACCACGGTTTGGTGGAAGATGATTGGGAAATGCACCAAGACAGAAAGCGGCATTGTATATGGGGTGGTGTCAATTAACTCTGGGAATGTTCTGAATAAATTAAATTATGCTGCAATCTGAAGCTAAACTGATTCTTAATTAAAAGATAAGATATTTTTTAATCCTCAGATGATTTAAAGAAGAGAATAATAAAGTATGGGAATCACAGTCACCCTCCTCAATGGCTGAACGGTTTCACAGTTAAGGCTCCGAGCAATGCAGTGTTACTCCAAAGTTGTCCACTGCTATAGCCCTGCTATTAGCAGGGGGTTGGACAAGGTGACCTGCAGAGATCTCCTCTAACGCAAATCATTATGTGAGTTTATGATAGAACTATATGACTCACCATACTGTGAACCCAGCTTTTGGATGCTGAAGGATCAGGATCTGGTTTGGAGACCTCAGAGATGAACAAGTGCAACAAGCAAGTGTGAAGAAGCAGGGTGCAATGTGTCAATAAGAAACTTTGAATGCTTCCTTTTTTTTTGCTAAGGTTCGTTCTGGAGAACAGGAGGTAACATACTTTAGTACAAGGAAAGTGTCCTCCATGTACAGAGGAGTTCTGGTTTCCAGGACCAGGAG
Source organism: Steatornis caripensis (assembly GCA_013398225.1). NCBI lineage: Eukaryota > Metazoa > Chordata > Aves > Caprimulgiformes > Steatornithidae > Steatornis > Steatornis caripensis. The sequence goes on from VZSC01011560.1 coordinate 81,698, forward strand.
TTGCTGCTCCTGTTTCCAGCTGAGCATGAGGACTTGGGAACCTGCGTCTTACTAGCCCCCAAGAAATTCTGGGAAATATAGAGAAAATTCTTATTCCAGTCACTACAAACAAAAAATATGTTCCTACATCTCTTGACTTCCTGATTCGTCTCATTGTTTACCAGGGGATGCATCCTGCCCAGAGATCATGTAGCACAAAGGTATGACTTATGCCTAAATAACACCCTGCAAGTAAACATAAATCACTAGAAGAAGCCAAGAAGGGAAGCCTTATACAGGCACAATCTAGCCCATGGGAAACAGCGGTTTTCGAGACTGGGAGAGGTGAAATCTCAGGCCTGATACTTTCTTACAATGATTTAGTCCCACCATCACCTCATTCACTTCACCTGAGCAACTCCCCCTTTATGTCAGTTATGCAAGCAAAGAATAAGGCTGAATAGAGCCATTTTCCCTGGACAGTCCCAATATAGCCTGTCTTTTTGTTGACTCAAACGCAGATCTTCTTTCCCCATTATTAAAATGATTCTTTTCAGTCAAGGCCTTTTATAGGATGTTCTGCTGCAGTACAATAAAGCACATATTTTAAAACATTCCCACAAAGCCTAAAGCACCACCACGGTCTGTGGCTGGGTCTGATGCTTTGCTTTTATGCACCGTGTGGAGGAAGCCCTAACATCCTGGATGTCAGCAGAGCTGCTCCTGATTTACACTGGTGCAAACAAGTAAAGAAGCATGCCTTCCCACTGTACGGCTCATCATCTTGAGCGCCTGCAGGTTTTGTTGCTTCAACATGAGAATTAAGGCTTCTGTGGGACGTTGACTTAGGCTTTTGCCTCAGCTAACGTCCTAAAAGGAACTGCCTCCATAAATACGCCGTAACAAACTGCCCCAGCGTGTTTCGCATGTTCCTCTTTGCTGGAAGTGGCTGCCTCTCCTCCTGCAATGAAGTATGTTGTATTTCACAGGACTGAGTTACCCATCTCAGCTTCGGCTGGAAACCCGTAGATAATAATTTTAAGACAACTTCCCTTGTAAACAGCAAACATTTATATATTTCAAAATGGCTATCATCATATCCTAAAACCATAATTATTTTTCAAATCTTTTTCCTCTCAAGTCCATAATCTGTTGTGATAGACAAAATTCAGTCTTTAAAACGGCTGTATTCTTTCCTCTACTAGGAATTTTTTTCAGCATTTTTATTGAAAGGCCTATCTTTTCCCAGCTGTAAGGATTTTATGGGTGTACTCATACAGAGAGTAAAGACAGGTATTCAAAGTTAAAGCTTTATCAGTTCACATGGAATTTTTTATTTTCAAACATCTGCTCTGGAAACAGAAATCCATACTGTCTTCTTGCAGATATAGTTAAAAATTTCCTTTTCCCTTCAGCGTGTCAGGAATTCCAAATGGAAAATTACAAAGCTGGCCCAAAAAGTCATAAGGAACCTATTTTATATACAGCTCTCTTCCTGAGAATGCTGTAGATTTAGGGTAATTACTTGTTCTTGCAGTTCTGTGGGCTAAAAACAATTGCAGTAGTTTGTTTGCCTTATGGCCCAACATGAAGGTCTTTGCATATTTGACTTTAACTGGAGGTTGGCCTGAGAAAACGCTGAAGGATTAAGTGTTTAACATTCTTTAATCTCTTCAAATGATTTTAACAGGAGACTGTGTGGTTCACAGATGCTTTTGTTTTGTTTTGTTTTGTGGTTTAAGCCTGGGGCTGGAAGCTGGAGCTGGGAGCCCAAGTCCTGATCTTGTATCGCCACTTATTTCCTGGGTGGTCTTGAAGAAAACCGTCTTGGATTTCTTGTTGTGATGATTGGGTAGTGACGCTCGCTTCCCCTCATGGACCTTCCCACCCCGCAGGACACTGAGCAGGGCAGCTGCTGTTGGTACCGGGCAGAAGCAGCCTGGGGGACTCAGGTTCTGGCAGCTTGGCCAGGGCTGGAGTCACTATGAAATGTCTCAGATGAGGTAATTGGGAGGGTAAAGCTGGCACCTCCAGCTCAGGAGGAGTTTATTACCAACTTCCAATGGCTGGGACGATGCAAAGACACCCTCCAGAGAGATGGCAGGGTGGCTCGTTTATCACAGTTGTCTTTGGTGCCACCCTGGGCTGGAGGCGTGGTAGATAGGCGCCCTGCAACGCACCTTAGCCGGCAAAGACTTCAGGAGGATCACCAATGGGTGCTAACGGCAGGATTCATTTCACCTAATTTTAGCTTCCTAAAAGCATCCTAGCAGCTCATTTCTGAAACACTATATCAGTGCTACATACGCTAAGGGCTATTTTCTAACCTTTTTTTTTTTTTACCCTCTATGTCCAGAAATGACAGCATGGCTCTTGCCCTTACACCCAACCCAGTGGCTACTTGCAATCATTCACGTTGGGGATGTTCCCTGCCCATGCTGGCCCCTGAGCCACTGCCAGAGTCTGCCTGGGAGATGCTGACGATGCAGACCAGAACCACACCACAGCCACAACTAATGCTATGGCTGATTGAATGTAGATCCCAGGAAGATTTCCTGGCACCACTTAATTATGAGCATGCCCATTGCCTCAGCAATGCTTAGTGAAGGATAACTGATTTTAGAAGAGGTATTTGAGAGGCCACTTGCATAATGAGGACTTCTTCCTGCCTGAAGGAGTCGGCAAAGACCCCAAGGCAGGGACACACCGAGTTTTGTGTCACCCAGAGGGTCCCACCCAAGTGCTGCCTGGAGAAATGGCCTCACCTTAGCGCAATTAGTGTAAAAACAGTGTCTTTTTCCGCTCCTGGGAAAGCTCAAATGGATGCTGGAAAAGCTGAATGAGGAGACAGTCCTTGCCTGGGGGAGAGGAAGACTTACAAGAGAACAGGCAGGTAGGACTAAATTTGACCTTAGATGGAGAAATGAGGGTAGATTCCTCATTCCTGGACATCAGGGCAGTCTCATGAGAAGGCCAAGGGGCCAGTAGCACAACCCCTATGTGCGTGGCCTGGACGACTTGGGAGGAAAACAGCTGCAAAAGCCATCCTCCCCATTGCACGGCAACTGCATCCTTTTTCCTCTGCCCGCAGCCACAACATGGGAGTTGTACTTATCAATACACCCTCATAATAAGCAAATTGCAAGCATACGCAGATGTACGAAGCCCACCAAGCTATCGAAGTGCTGACATTATTATAATTCAGTTTGACACTGGGCAAAGTCTGCGCTTTGCTGCTTGTGGTGCTACAAAAATGATGTCAACCGCTGAGCAGCTCCCACTGCTTTTGAGGTGCGAAACTCCCTCTGAACCCAGTGCACCCCGCTGGAGTACACCCCAAGGGTGACCTTGCAGGTTGGTTGTAGCCATCCCACGTTGTGGAGGATGGTGGCCCTGGCAATGACAACACTGTCCCTGGGGAATGCTGTGACTGTGAATGCAGGATCCAGGGGACTGGGGCAGCCTGGGAGAGCCTTGCAAGCCAATCATCATGCATTCCCTTCCCCCTCGCCTCCCCAAGCATTTTATGTCCCTCAAGCCCTTCCTCCTGTAAGATAATTAAGGGCACAGGAGAAATTAAGCTAATTCTGTTGGGTCTGTTGCGTCTCTCTTATCATCAGTTCTTACTCCCCTGCTTACTACACACGTGTAATTAAAGCAGGTTTGTCTGATATAAGATGAAATGTCTTTTTCTTCAGGACCAGTTTCGGTGGTGCTTGGCCTGAGCTTTTGGTGCCTCTCACTGACAGAAACTCCTCCGAACCTCAGCCAAAATGCTTGGCTCTCTTCGGGTGCAGGCAGAGGTGAATCCCCCTCCCTGATCACCCCCCACGACGTTCCTGCTGTAAAGGTCTGCCAAACCGTAACAGGTCACGCTGGGTCACTGACTGACCTTCCCTGCAATCCTTACCCAGCTGGCATTAAATAACGGCCTGTGCCATTTTTAAATGCTGCCATCACAGTCACCGCGGCAACCTTAAAACAGAGCCTGGTGCCAAGCTGCTACAGCCGCGCTGAGCCCTGGGGACAGATTTAGTAGAGGCATAAAGCAAAAGAGAACCAAAGGGCACAAGGACAACACAAGGCTTTTTCTTCCTCTGCAAGAGGGGGATGAGCCTCGTGAGAACCCCAGTGCCTTTGTGCAAGACCCTGATATTACAGGAAAAGGGAAAGGAAGGGGAGGGAAAGCTCTCTGCCTCCTCTGGCTGCAGGTAGCCTGAAAACAGAAGAGGCAGATCTGGTAGGGATCCAGGAAAGGCACTGGCCACCACCCAATGGTCAATATTGCCAGTGCCCTGGGGAATCAAAACGTTGGGTCACCAGCTCAAAGACCGGGAGGGACCTGGTCTGGGTGAAGGCGTGCTGCAGGTCTTAGAATGGCACTTGCAAACTCCTCAACCAGACCTCACCATCTGGAAGGGCGTCAGGCATTGACGTACACCCCGCAAGGGGCAGTAATCCACCCAGGAGCCATGATTACCTGCTCCTCATCTTCTTGCCTTTTAGGACTCTTCTTCCTTGCTGGATTTATGAGACTTCAAAGAGGCAATGCTTTATCAAACGTGGGCTTGGATCAGTGCCGCTCTCCCTTCCATTCTACCCTGCCGTCTCAGGTTCAAGGATACAATTATCGCAGTGTAAAGAGTTACAGAGTGCTACCTGTGCCACGGTTACTTTCTTGTTCAGTGCTAGGTGTTCCTCAAAAATGCAAGGTAACATATTCACTCAGTTTTGTTTTCATTACAGCTACAGTTGCCATGCTTTTTGTCTCTAAGGCTCATATAAGCCCGAGGATGAAGACCAAAGTTAAGGGTCATGTGAAAAGGGATCTCTCAGCATAAAGTGCGGTCGCTAGTGCCTGTAGAAATAAATGTTGCTATGATAACACTGATACTAAACCCCAAACCTGTGCTAAAATCAGGATCACCCAAGTTCCCATAAGTCAGCAGTTTGGAAAAAAAAAAAGAAAAAGAAAAAGAAAAAGTCTTCTCTTAAGTGGGTTTTTATTACCTGAAAGTTCAGGTTCAGCAGGAGTGTGTGCCTCTCCCAAAGACATTGTGTCAGGTTAGACCAGGTCTGAATTTGTTCCTGAAGCTGTCTTTTGTGACCACACTCCCATAAATATGAGATGAGCAACAATTGCAGGGAATATTGTGGTTGCCTCTGCCAGCACCTTGGGGCTTTACTACAAGGTGGTTATTGATCCCAGTAGATAACAGCCTCACGAACATCCTTTAGAAACCAATAGTATGCCCCACAGTTGATCAGGCTATAAATTAATGGTGATTATTTTCATAACTTTGAAGTTGGCTCTAGTATATTGCTTTTTTGTTTTTTTTTTTTTAAGGAGAGAAATAATCATGGCTTAGTTTCATAAGGATGTTCTTAAGGCTTATTGATGGGCATGAATTTCAGGGCTCATTTAAATGAAGTATGTCCTCAAATTCTTTGCTGAATCAAAGCTCAGAGCTCTCCCAGTACATCATGGAGTTGTGGGTTTTTTTCCCCCCCATTCACCTTTTCGTTACAAGATCCTCAGGGCAGAGATTGCTTGATATGAGTTTCAGCTGTGAGGCTGGGGGTTGTTGTGATGCCAACAGGACAGCCTTGTGATAAGGCACAGCTCTATGTGATGCTATACGTGCTACCGCTATTTGATGCATTTGATCCTGAACCATGCAAAACAAGAAGAACATTGCATTCCTTTACCTTCTGTTCACATACTTCACCACANTAAGGCTTATTGATGGGCGTGAATTTCAGGGCTCATTTAAATGAAGTATGTCCTCAAATTCTTTGCTGAATCAAAGCTCAGAGCTCTCCCAGTACATCATGGAGTTGTGGGTTTTTTTCCCCCCCATTCACCTTTTCGTTACAAGATCCTCAGGGCAGAGATTGCTTGATATGAGTTTCAGCTGTGAGGCTGGGGGTTGTTGTGATGCCAACAGGACAGCCTTGTGATAAGGCACAGCTCTATGTGATGCTATACGTGCTACCGCTATTTGATGCATTTGATCCTGAACCATGCAAAACAAGAAGAACATTGCATTCCTTTACCTTCTGTTCACATACTTCACCACAAGGCCTGTTATGTGGCCATTCGGCACTGGGCGTGAAAGATTAACATCTACGATAGCAGAGCCAAACCCTGAGTGGAGATAATTATGTAGAAGGTATCTCATCCTCCCTGGGGTCACTCTTCTATCAAATGCCTTTACTCAACCTGCCAGGTGTTTTTTTTGGGGGGGGAGATAAACTCGCTTGAACATGCCTCCCAAGTTGCAGAGCTGTTAATATTGAATCGAGCTGGCCGCTCACTTCCTCTTCTACCTGCTATCTTTTGTGCTTTCGACAATGAGCAGAAATACATGCTTCATGCTTCTAAAACTGGAGCGAGGATGTTCCTGTTGACTCATAACCTGAAAGCACCAGGGCAAAAAGAAGCTCAGCCATTAAAACATGCTTTGGAAAGTGAAGAGATGTCAAANATGCTTCATGCTTCTAAAACTGGAGCGAGGATGTTCCTGTTGACTCATAACCTGAAAGCACCAGGGCAAAAAGAAGCTCAGCCATTAAAACATGCTTTGGAAAGTGAAGAGATGTCAAATCCAGTCTGTTCTGTCTCTGGTACTTGTTGGCTGATTAGGAGATCGAGGGAGTAATGACAAAGCCTGATGGCCTCTTCTTTGAGCTTGCCCCCTTTACGCAGTACAGTACATGTCCAGATTCCTCCAATAAAGGGGTGAGATTCATCTCACCTAATATTTTCACAGTAGTTATCTGCAGCTATGTCCCAGGCTCCTTTCAGAACCAGCGGTGAGAAAATGGCAGTCCCTACCCTGAGGGGGATTCGTCTGACCTATTTTAAACGTCAGTTTTAGGATGAAATAAATCATGTTCCATTACTCTCCACTGTTATAAGCAGAGTCTTGAACAACGCAGAGGCAGAAACCCACCACCAGTGCCTGCTTTGGGTGTTGCGGTCCCCTCCCTCTGCGAGACGTAGGCTGTGTTCACGTGTAGTCTCGTGGCATGTGAGGTGCAACAGGTGATGGGACTAGGCTGTGCGAAAGTAAGGGCATTTTCTTTTTCCCTCACTGTTACTGAAGAACAAGGAAGGCAGCTAAGATTATCTGTTCCTATGAGGATTTTTGGCTTTGTCTTTTAACTGCTTTGTTTATTAATTGATCAAATAGAGCAGCAGAAGAGATCTTGGGTTGGGTGGCTGGTGAGCTGGGAAGACCCAAAGCAGAAAATAAGTCCTTCTCCTGCAAAGGATTCCCCTAAGACTGCCTAAAGCTGCATAGACCAACTGTTTTATATCAAGATGACTGGGTACAGTTTGCTCTATTGCCTCTTTACGGAGAAGAGCAGCCTTCCTCCAGAATCTGGGCTGAAAAACACCTGCTTTTTCTAGAAGTGGGCAATAAAAAAGAACGTGGAAGTAGAAAACCAACCCTTTTCCTTTTTTCTTTTTTTTTTTTTTAAACAGCAGATGAAAGACATATCATGTAACTTTTGGGGAACTCATCCAAACCTTGACATGCTCCAGTCACCAGAGTTGAAAATGGAAATGTGGAAACTGTGGGGTGAAATTGTAGGACCCTGTTTGCTCTGTAACCCATGCCTGAAAAGTGTCTTGGCGTATATCTGGAGTGCTGATTTGGCACAGCATCCTAAGAGAGCGCATTTCAGTTACTGTATTTCATTCATTTTTATGCCTTTCTAATGCAGATGCAGCTGAACTATACCATTGATTCGTGTACACACCTCTTTTCCATATAGATGATGACTGCATCAAAGAAGCCAGTGCTCTGAAATAGCACACAGTGAAATACCACAGCAATTCTCATTTGAAGTCTATAGTGGGAGAGCAATTTCCAAAAATGAAGGGCAAAGTTCCTAATCCATAGCAGCTTTTTGCCAGAGAGATGTGGGAGAGAAGAAACAGGATGCATCCTGCATGAATCATCACT
>VZSC01011562.1:0-33508 GCA_013398225.1 Steatornis caripensis
ATTCTATGATTCTATGAAGAAAAAAGGAAAAAAACCCAGCCTTTAGCATGTGAGACTGCTGGAGGTGAGAGTATTAGTAAGCGACTGGTACCTCGGAGCCCTAGAAATCTGCTGCAAGTTTCGTGCAATTCCAAGAGTATGGGGCGATTCTCTGAAGGCAGCTAGCTGATGCTATAGGGTACACCCCTTCCAGAATGCCTCTCTCGGAGTGGGGGAAGGGGGAGGAATCATAGCACATGTAGCTTGTTTAAGAGACATCTGGCACTACTGCTCCTTTTTTTTTTCTTTTTTTTCCTTTCTTCTTTTAAAAAGAAAAAGCAGGAAAGAGAGAATGTAAGTAACTACCTTATCTCAACAGCTTCTGCTGTGTTGCTGAGCTATGAAGTGTGATAAATGTAGTTTTAAAAATATTTTCTATGTATTGAACATTGCTCAAGTAAAATATATTTACTACAAATTATGATACTTGAATAATGCGATGAGTAAATTTTCAAGAAAATACACATTTAGCTGTAGGCTGTAACTGCCTTTTGAAGGAGGAGGGAGCTACTAGCTTTTATTTGCGTGATGAATTTACTCAAGAACGTACATGTAAGGGTACAGCTTTTTGATATGTTTTCTTTTTAAATTAAATGAAGAAACCTAAGGTTTAATTTTGGTTGATTTAACAAGCTGTACATTTTATATTTTATATCTGTGTGGAATGGATACTTCTGTATCCCTGTGCTGCCTTATGCACAGTATTTGAGAGACTTACAGAGGAATATGATTTCAAAAGGACAAGTCTCACTAACCTTTGCTTCAGAATATTTTATACACATCAAGAGTTTCTCAGTATTTGTCAGGTTAGTTAACACAATGAGTTTGGTCTCTAAAAAAACCTAATTTTGATACTTTTCTTCATGTTAAGCAGGCATAGCATGTTATAGCTCTCCCAGTTGGCGTAATTTGTTACCTGCCACGAGTAAGCAATTACAGAGTTGAAAGAACTTATTGATTTGAATAATGCCAATATTTTTGCAGTGTTCTTAGGACATACACATGTGCGGCTGCACCGGTTTCCTCTGGATGTTTACTGAATGTCAGTAGCTAACTCCGGGTCTCCACACGTGAGGCTTCAGCACCAGTCATCTTTCCCACAAAATTCTTTTGCGAGCTCTGTTTTTAGAGTGAATAAAGAAAAAGAAAGGCAGGGTGATTTTTAGACTTGGTGATGCTTACAGGTATTTTTTTTCATCTGGTAATGAATTAATTAATGGATTATTAGCATTCTGCATTGTGGATATAGTCAGTTCTCTAAATTGTGTGGGGGAAAACCATGCACATCACAACCGCTGTTTCATATAAAATTAGTATTCAGTGCTGCAAATGTCTGAACAAACCAATTGGGATTTTAGCCCAAATGTTACAAGGGAGAACAAGAATAAAATGTTGGGTATTAAAAGTCTTTAAGTTATGACTGTGAATGTATGGGACACAGATGTTCTGAGGTTGGCAGAATTGCAGAGATAACTTTTAAATAAAAGATAACAAGTTTTTTACCTTCTTTTGTTTTAGAGGTGAAGCCAACTTTTGCATACATGAATAGTTGCTTGAGTTTTATTTTGTAAGGATGATTATTTAGATGGATTGTTGAAAGAGCCATAATCCACTTACGAAGGGCTTAGGTTTTAGCTGTCATACTGCTTGGTTTGGATGCGGCACAGTATTTATTCATTTTTTCTTAAATATTCCTTTTCCTTTCTGATGGCATAGACTTTCATTTGAGTCACGGAAGGATGGATGACTGCTCTTTATTGTTTATGCAAACACCAAGGTAATGGCAGTTTTTGGAGCATCACTATAAATAGAGTCTTGTACTACTGTTGTGAGCCTGATGACAGTAGTCATCTGGCTGAGCGGGTGACAGGAGAGCACTGCTTTGGGGTGCAGAGCAGCTGCGCTCCTGCAGATGGCCTGCAGGGAATCCCAGACAGCGATGCCCTTTCTGTGGTCTAGGCCTGGTACGAAAAACACTGGGCTGGTGCAGGGGAAGAAAGCAGGATGGAACGGGGCATGATGCATTGTTACACTACCCGCCCCCCGCCCCCCCTTTTTAAAAGATGATTTTAAAGATCCAGTTAAGACTAATGCAGTTTGGCTTGTACTTATTTATACTCTTTTCTGTTTGTTTCTGTGCTGGTCTTAGTGCGTTTAGTTATTGTCTGGAATGAGTTCAACCGTTTTTATGTAGTGTGAAACTTCAGCTAATAAACTCTGGTGGATGTCAGCCGACAACACACATAACTGAGCTGGTTCTCCTTTTTTTCTTGTCTTGGAAGGCTTGGGATCACAGTGCAGAGGAGTACAGTGGGCTCTCAAAGGACTGTCTGGAGTATGCTGTGACGTGGGCTGATCGGAGCTTGATGTACTTGAGAGAGTTTACTTTCCACTCTGGTAGTTTTACTTTATGGGGTTTTCCCTTATTTCAGTCACCTAATGTTAACTTTATCTTACAGTAGCATCTGATGCTGTTGTAGTAGGTCCTGTGTAGCCCCCCTCCAGAATTTATAATCAAAGGCGACAGTTCTTAGAAATGCCCAAGCAAAATTCTGGGACCTTTTCAAAGAGGAAAATCTATATATTAGGATGGGAAGCTGAGGCTGCTGTAAAGCGAGGCAACTTGCAGGCTCACACTGATCAATGGAAGAACAAAAAATAGAACTTGCCAGATGGGATACCTTGCTGGTTGGAAAATTCTACCTCTGCTGTGTGTACTGAAGTAATTCATCACTGTTGGCTGCACATTTGAACAATGCTAGTTCTGTTCTAGGCTTGTACTCTGTAGCTGGTTACCTGCTTGCGGTGGACAGTGCACGTGAATCTTCATCCCTAGCTTGTACAAGAGCCAAAATTCTGAGGGGATGTGCAAAGTTTTGAAAAGTCAGGGTGCAAAAGGGCATATTGATGTATTCTGCAGTTTGTTTTGGAAATTTGGGGCGTTTAAGTAGCTGGGAGGTGTGCTTGCCTTGTACCGTAAATGAACTAGTACTCGTCTTTTGGCTTGTTTAAGTAGGCATATGTGGCTTTTTTTTTTTTTTTTTTTACATCTTGGTTGTCATCCGTCTTGGCTTTTATTCTTCCTAAGAGCCTCATTTTCCATGCAGTCAGACTGCAACATCTGGAAGCCATCTCTTTTTTGGCACAGAAAGATGTGACAGACACAATGAGGTGTAACTTCTGCTTTTCTTATCTTACCTTTACCTTTTTTTAAAAGACATCTAAAATGAAACCATTTTAAAGATGTGTGGGAATTTCAGGTGTGTTTTAGTTAAGCTCAGGCATACTGTTGGGGGCAGAATAATTAAAGAGTAATATAGGTATTTTTTCTTTAATAAGGGTAATAGTTACATTTGTTGTACAGTTGATTGCTTACAACAGTTGTTTTAAACCTTCATTTTACTGGCTGTTGTGAATTGCTAAACACCAATATAAAACCGTCATATGATTCAGACCGTAACAGTGTATTTTTATTTCAAAATAGTATTAACTTACTGCATTAAAGATATTGATGTTATTAATGGTACTTTAATGAGTAATCCTATGACTGTGAAGCACTGTAGCAAGCTCCTTTCCTTCCATAATAGTTGTTCCACATGTTTGTTTAATAAAAACAGCAGAGGTCCAAAAAACACTTTTAACGAGAGGGAGACTATTTTATGGTGAAGTTGAGATTGGCAGTGTTATTAGGATGGTACAGAGGTCCTTGTGTTACTCACTTTTCAAGTGTCTAAACTTGCTGTAAAATCTAGACTTCACTTTAGGTTTTAGCCTGACTTTTTTCATATGCCTTTTAAATTTCCCCCCCCCCCCCATCCCTTTCTCCCCTAAATATAGCCTGTTTAAGCTTTTACTTTCACAGCATTAAACTGTGAAAACAAATTTTGCCTTCTGTTTACTGATACGTGCATTACCTCTGGGGACCTATGTTTTCCATGCGCTTGGCTGTTTCCTGGCTGGTCTGCCTCTCAGGCTCTGCCGGTCACCATCAGCTGTTAGCTGGGCTTCTCCTCTGGTAGGAAGCAAATGGTTACGTAGATATCCATGCAGTCTGCTATAGAACGAAAATGTAGAAAATGCCTGTGAAAATGGAGAAAGGACAACACTTACAGAAGGAAACAGTGAAGACTGGGCAGGTGGCTGATGAATTTCCAGGTGGAACATGCTGTCTCCCTGCGACGCCTGGGTCACGGGTTGCGTGCTTACCTGCAGGGCTGCCGCTCCCCTCGGCAGGTAGCCAGGTGCGTGAGTGGAAGCCTGGCCGACATCTGGGCCTTGCCACTGGAGCCACGGAACACCAGACTATTGGCTGTGGCCCCCCTGGAGGAAAGGGGATGAGTATTAGTGGTAGCTATGCAAGGACTCTTCCATATATCTGGTCATGCGTTGCAACAGAGCTCTGCCTCTGCTTGGTGATGCATTGGTATTGGCAAAGCTCGTCATTGGCTTTGTTGTGGAGTTCAGCTGCTTCGGATGCTGCATCTAGTGTCTTGTGTGGCTGCAGGAGGAGGTGATTCAGTTGGCTGATCCAAAGGAGAGCTAATCATAGCAGGAGGGAATGGTTTTGTTTTCACAATTTGCTTGCTGCTGGTTTGAGTGCCAGAAGGGAGCAGAAACTTCCCTATGTGTTTGGGGAGTGGGAATGAAGATGACTGCTTTCAGCAGCAGCCCACAGTATCAGAAAAGCATGTTCTGAGATGGCTCTTTCCCACTTACTCAGCAGACTTGTTGCATGCACTACAGAGCAAATATCATAAAAGTTGAACAAAGAGGAGGCCAGGGAATAAAAACGGTAGTGTGGTGGCATAATATCAACAGCCACTGTGCCATTGCTCTTTCATTTTTTGAAAGATGAAGAGAGATGTGTGGACAGAAGTTGTGTGGAGGGAGTGTAAGAGCTGGAAGGTTAGAAAAAAAATGTGAAGAAAGAGACTGAAAAGATAAGACCTATATAAATTAGGTCGTTTAGATTCTTTGTTGGAGTGTTAACTGTTCAGTGGCTTTGGCACCATGGACTGTTCCTGTGTATACAGACCATGCCTCTGTTGGTAAGCATGGAAGAATGTAGATTGATGATGTCTAGTTCAGGTCTTGTAAAGGAATTACAAGACTCATTTGTTAAGCAAACAAACAGCACAAAAATAACCACAGATCTAAAGGTATTAATTGCATTAGTGTTCAGTTTAGTCTTGATTATGCTATCGTAATATGATCAAAACTGCTGATATGGTTATAACTAAATCATGTTAAAGTACAGTTGTTACAATACAGAATGCTACTTGAAGTATGTCTTCTATATTTTACTCAAATTACAGAATTGCTTTAAAGCTTGTTGGCAGCTGAAGTATTAGGTTGTGTAATGTTAGTAGGAATCACACATGTAGAGATTACACACTCCTTCAGACCTGTAGGGAGTATTATGCAGTTGCTCAAAATCTTGCTTAAAAATCCACTTATAAAGGTGAATGCAAAAGTAATATGAAGAAGCATACTTTCTTGGGGGAAAAAACGCCAACCAACCGAATCTTGTTTTATAAAACAGAAGTTTAGACATACTCTAGTTTCTCAGAAAAGGAGTGAGAGGCATAATGTAGTTGATAACAGCTTTCTTTTCTGAAATAGTTAAGGGAAAATATTGGACGTTCTTCTGATCTTTTGTTTAAATTTTATATGACTATCTTTTTAATTGTTGCTGCTACATTAATTGGTTCTGAAGCATCAGCATCTCTCATTCATGGATAGATAAATAATTCAAGGATGAACTTTAGCCACTCACTGCAGCATCACAATTTTAGAAGTTCTGATTTAAGAAAGTGAGGTCCTTGATTTTCAGGTGATAAACTGCATTACAGGGAAAAATCAGTACATCTCTCAACAGCCATCCTGCATTTCCAAAATCTTTGTCCTGCCCACATAGACATTTTTTAACATTGCATCTTTGTCTCGCCCAGAAAAAAATAGTTGCTGTACTGATTTGTCTTAAAAAACTTCCAGATAGTAGATGCCAAGCAACAACACCACGAAGCACGTATGTAGGGAACCCACCCCAAACCAAAACCCACCTGCCTGAAACACCCTGCTGAGCTTGTTAAGTAATACTCTACTTACTGCGTATACAGCAGTGTATGAAACACAAGCTTCTGGGACAGATCTTGTCATTTGTTACATTTTTGTGTGTGTATGTATATATTTTTTTTTAAACAAAGGCTACTTGCTGAATTGCGTTAATGTTTGTTTAGGCTATTTGTGCATGTAATAGAAACTGTGAGAGGACAGGTAGCACACAGCAGCTGCTGATTGCGTATGTGTTATTGTGTGAATTGTGCTAGTGAATTTTGTCAACTTTTACCAGATCTCAACAATTGGCCGGTATGTTTCAATTAATCACAACCATACCTAAATTATTCATGTATTAGTGAAAAACAACCTTTTAAAATTTAAATCTGTTTCTCAATGAAGATGCATTTGAGTTCTTTATAGTGTTTTATGCTTAGCTCTTGCTTTTATCAGTCAAATTAATTATTTCAAATAGAAACTCTTCTTATGTTTAGAATTGGCAACATTATCTGTGATTAGTGTTCCTGGACTACTACTTACGTTGTTCCAGTGGTTTTTTAGTTCATTAACGTTTTGTTAGCAAAATTCTAAATGGCAAGGGATAGATTAAATGGCAAGGGATACATTATTTCTGCTATTAAAATGTATTTTGAAATTCTCCTTGCTTTTGAAAGCTAAATACTGATACTATAGCAGCTCTATGCATTTCTATCTTTGGAAGAGTCATTGAATCAAACATGTACATGCATTTATTTCAGAAAAGACGCAGAACTCTTCTGATGTCTGTATGTGATCTAAATATAAATGAAAAGGAAATGTGCTAAAATATTATTGCAGTTTTAGCAATCTATTATAAAGTTTATTGCACAGAAATAACTAGGTCAACCTCTGGATGACCTGTCTTTTGGAGTTTCTTCAGTTAGCTTTAGGCTAGAGCTCCACCTTGTGATCTTTCAGCAGGATACATTTTCTTTTTATAGTTAATATTTAATTATGATTTCACAAAGTTGAGTGACTTTGGAAAGTTTCCACAGACTTGAGAGATTTCAGTATCTGCTTGGGCAATTAAAGTTGGAATTCTGTGAACATGCAAAAAACGGAAGAACTGCTTTTTATGATGCACTTCGGTTTAGATTTAACTTATTAAAATAACGTGCTTATTAGAGCACATGTATTAGATAACGTAGACTTTCACCGTTTAGAATGGCATCTGCAAGAATTTCACTTTCCTTTTTTCAGATTGCACTGTGATGAACTCGATATATTTTATAAGTTCTGATAGGATGCTTATATGGACCCGTTTCCCTCTCTCACTGACTTCCCAACCCGGGTGCTTTGAATGAGTCATCAAGTATGTGCGTGAAGAAGAGGTGGCTGGCAGTAGCCTGGAATTGCCAGAAGGCATTTACTGAGGTCAAGGATAATGGGAATGACCAATGCCAGTCTCTTCCCATACCAAAACAAGAGAATATCAAATAAAATTGGAAAGTGATAAATTCAAAGCAGAGAACATGCCTCTTGGGAGCATGGAGTTTGGCTGAGAGAGTTCTCATGTAGAATCATATCGCTGCTGAGTATTGAGTTCAAAAAGTAATTGGAAGTATTCATGGAAAAAGTACTGATGAGAGGTTATAAAATATAGGGACAGCCTCTCTAGTTGAAAAACCCCCTGAGTTAAATCTGGATGCTGGGAAGGCATCCAAAGAAAACATTGCTAATAAGAACAAAGCAAATGTATTCTCCCTTGGGCAGCTTCTGTTGGCCACTGCCAGAGAGGGCATGCTGGGCTAGGTTGACCCCGCTGGTTGAGAATCAAAAGTCCTGGTTGTACGCAAATCTGTAAAAATTATCCTTTTCTGGGACAAATGCAAGGGTTTTTTTGGTCCTTGCTAGAGTTTGAGCTTGACGCTGGAGAACCCTTACAGTCTTATCTCATATGTTCTTGCATGGCGTTCATCTGTAGCTACTGTTTTCCATAATACCAGTATATAGTTGCACTCATGAGGGCCAAGTTTTTTCCTCCTTCGAGAAAAACAATTCTTGAAACATAAATCTTAGTAGCTTAATGCTTCAGCATCTAGCAAGAACTTGATATTTCCCATTTTATGAGGGGATCCTGACCAAACAATGCAATGTTTTATTTCATGTTTTATTGTTTGTACTAAGATGAACAGTACTTACAGAAGTTCGAGTTGGAATAAACTGCAGCTTACTAGTTCTGTCAAGCGATTATTTGGCTTGCTTGATGTAGAGAATCCTTATGCGTAGTTTCGTTACTGGTTTTTTCTCTTTAAGATATTTCTGTTATTGTAGGAAATTTTTGTTGAGAATTTTTGCAAAATTTCATAGGACAACAGATTTGCTTTTCAGAAAGGGAGGTAAAAATGTGTTAATTCTGTGAACAAGTGGTTAACTAGCTTGGTTTCTCAGTACTTTCACATCTTATGGACTAGATAATTTTAATATTGTAAATAGGTAGTGTTCATGGGCCGTAGTGCAAACGCGCGTGGAAGCATCCTGATTGTCACTTCAGTAGACGCGTTGCTTCTCAACGTTGAAAAATGTAAACTAGAAAAAGTCAAATAGCAACATGTTGATAGACAGGTTGTACTTGAAACTGAGCAGTGTGGGTTTTGAAGTTTGCATTTTGCTTTGCACTGGACCTGAATCACAGGCATGCCCCAAAAAAGGGCTTGTGTGGCTGGATCTCTTCATTTTCTTTTTCCCTGTTTCTTTTTTCTTTTTTCCCCCCCTCCCCCGGAGATACACCTTTTAGCAGATGCTAGCCTGAAGGCACTGAAGTGTGCTGTGGTATTTTTCCAAGTTCAAGTTGCTGACAGGAATCAGAGCAATTTTTTTTTTAAATAAAATCCAAAGTGTAGAGCAGTTTGATACATCACCAATGGAGCATATAGTTTTACAGACAGCCTGGATGGTATAATAACTCCTTGTCACCAAAGAAGGGAGTTTTACTCTTCCCTCCCCTGCTCGTGGCTACGCAGTCTTCTGTTTCCCATGCATTGGCTCTGGATGCCTGCTGTTGAACCAGTTTAACTTGATAATCCAGGGGAAAAAAATTGTTGAGGTATATTTTGCCCGTTTTATTGGGGACTTGAATTGGGTGATACTGAATGGCAGAGGTTACAAAGATAAATGGCTGGGGAGGGGATGTTACCTTGCCTGTGAATGATCCCTCCCCGCCCCGGGTGTGTGTAAATGGAGCAGAAGAGGATGAAACGCTCTGCTCATGTGCCTGTGTGGTTTTAGAGAAGGGAGGAATGGGGTGACAAAAGTTGCTGCTATTCTACAGCAGTAATGTTTTTGAAGCTTTTTGTCTATTACTGTGTTCTGGATGGAATGTGCTTTTTTAGTAGTTGCAGACTACCTTGAGATTCACCAGTGTATCTGAAACCTCTGTTCTCTTTTTGCCACTGTTTCTTTCCACTCTGGTGCAATGTGTGAAATGTGAAGAAAGAGAATATACTAAGTTCAGGGTTTATGGTTTCTCTCAGCTGTCTAAATTCTGGAAGCTGCAGTGGCCCCTAGCATTCAGAATAAGCACTTGCAGGAAAAAAAAATGTACAGCTTCTGTATACGTGCTCGATTGACATGCAGTCTCTGAAGCATAGCTACCAGACATTAAGCAACATGTGCTTAGCATGCCAAAAATAAATCTTTCCCTCAAATACCTAATCACTCCAGCAAGCTGTAGAGTCAGCAGACTTTGAAGGTTTTTCTCCTTGCTATTGTATCTTTAAAATACCTGAACGTCATGCTTTCTTAATTTAACTGTATAAAAGTTAGCCTGGGGCAGACAATTGACGTAGAAAACTTTAGCCTACATGGTTAAATCTTGCATTTGAAGTATCCATGAGTGTGTCATGGCGTGCCCCTCCCTGCCCAAGATAGGAAAATCAGATAAATAACGAAATTAATGGATGGGTGGCAATATTAAAATTCAGTTGAAAAGCAAGTATTTCACAACTTTCTGTTTTCTTGATAAAATGCTGTGCTGTTTCTGATGTTTTTCTTTGTAACATATGGGTAGTATTGTCTTCCTTGATACTCTTAAGAGTCTTGCCAGATTCTTAAATGGTTAAAACTGTTGTAAGCCTGGTTTATCAACTCTGGAAGACAGGGAGTTGTGAAACAGCTGACTAGGTTATAAGAAGTTGTTATAAGAGCTTATCTTTGTAGAAAATGTCATGGAAGTTTACAAATCAGAGATACAGAGTTTTATACATGTAATGTCATTGTGTGTACACAGACTGCTTTAAATTTAACATCAAATCTGGTTTTGATCTGAAACTAGAAAAGTCCTAGTGTTGGTACATCTGGGCTCTGCAGTGCATGGTTCAAACTAAATCTAGTACAGATTTAGAAATAAAAGCTATTACTTGCAAAGTGTTAATGAAAACCATTCCAGTTTGCTCATCCTATTCAGAAAATGTTTTTTGTCGGATGTTCTTGTATTTAATTTTACTGCGATGCTTTTAAGGTTTGTGGAGGTACTTTGTAGTAAGATCATGGGAGGAGTCAAAAATATAAAATCTTTAAACAGGAGAAAGCTTGGTTGGAAACAGAGGGTGGTGTATCTAAATTTTCTGTGTTTCTAACTTCTTTACCCCTTCATATGTGGAAAAATTTTCACTGTATTTGTTTGTTTGTTTATCTTATTATAGAAGTTGTCCACTACAAAGGAAGAAAGAAAAGTAAGCTTGTACTTCAGACTGGTTTTTGAATATCTTTCTAACACAGTGGTGTTCCAGAAGATGATAAAGAAATGATAGCAGCTCCAGAAATACCAACTGATTTTACTCTCCTTCAGTAAGTGTTTTAAGAATTTGTAGTTTGATTTTTAAACGTACTGACTCTTTTTGATGTTAATACATATGGTAATGTATTAATACATAATGAGAAACAAAGGTAAATGGGAAGATGTTTTAATATGAAATACTGTTTTTACAGCTGTTTATAATGTTTGTTTTACTCTGTTGGTACACTTCATTGCCTAGTGAAATGTTTGGAATTTGTGTTCAGTTCTTTCCCATGAAAGTGAGAATACCTAGGAAGTTTTGAAGAAAAAATATTTCCCATTTTTTTTTTCTTTCTCAACCCCCACACCGTGTTGGAGACTGTTTCAACCCCTATCAGAGTACCTAGTCAACAAAACCAGAAATGGCAAAATACATGTTAAAAGCCAGAAAACTCCTTTCAGACACTTGCAGTAGTGAGAGACCTTAAGTTCCTGGATTGTTTTAGAATGTTATAGATAAATACATAGGAGTGGGTCTCCCGTGCTCTCTGGTCGCGTTTATGATTGCCTTGTTAATTCAATCAGGAAGTGTGTATCAGAAGTTTGTGATAGTAGCTGGAATTCATTGTACTGCACATATGTGTTAAAACAAGATCTAGTAGCGTCATTTAAATTGTGTTCTACAGGAACTGTAGAAATAGAGACTATATAAGCTAAGCATTCTCTATTAATAATTCAGGTGATTTCACACCCCCCCCCAATCAGTGTTGGTAATAAAGGATTTGTACATTGATGCAGTGTATTTTAATGGTGTAGGAAATTAAACAAATGAGAAAAGTTCATGTATTGTTCAACATCTCTTTACCTTATAAGTCTAAACAGAACTACAGTTTATCTTTTTGATGGAGAAGCCTCACCTAAACTTTTTTCTGTACCTTTGAACATAAGTATGTACCTCTTAACTACTTACTCAGTTTCTGATAGCATGAAGAGACCTGCTGAGACACTTCGATGTTGAGGGAAGGTGGTGGTTTCTTTTTTCACTGTTGGGTTTTTTCCTCTCTCTTTTATTTTCTTTTGTTTAAGTAGTTGTGGCAGGTATTTATAGTGCTCTTTGGTTTTTGAGATGGTGTAATGTTTGTCATGTGCCAAAAGCAAGGTTCCCAACCTGTTGCTATTTTCTACCCACCTTGACATCTTTTAACCTTACTGTATGGCTTTCTTCACAGGTGAATTGTTTGGAGGAGGCAGGGTAGAGTGTGTGTGTGAGGATATGTTCTGATCTGTTCCACAACAGTTGACCTAAGCAGAAGAAAAAAGCAGTTTCTCTGTTAGAGTCGACTTACTGGACTGATAGTATAATGTGACTTAATGTAGTACACTTAAGAATGTTTCTGATGAAGTCTGTAAATGGTTTGTCTTTTTATCCTTGCAGGGAGTCTGAAACACACTTCTCTTCTGATACAGACTTTGAGGATATTGAAGGAAAAAACCAAAAACAAGGCAAAGGAAAAGTAAGTTCAGATTATAGGGATACTGAAATACTGCTTCTGTTATGAAATGAAGAGTTCAGCACTTGCTTTGAAGCTGAATGACATACGAATAATTTCTGAAAATATGAGTGTTCTGTGAAGAGAGTTCATATTTGTATTTGCATTGAAATGCTTCGTCTTGAGTATTTGCATGATATTTCCTTAGTGCTATGAAGGCATAAGGGAGGTGGGGACGAAAAACATTAGCTTTGATTTGATTAATCTCTCTGCATGAGTTCCATCCTATCCTTAAATTTTGATTAATCTCTCTGCATGAGTTCCATCCTATCCTTAAATTTGGTGATAATATGGTCTCTTTTGGTTGGTGTCTTTAATTCTGGCTCTCTTAATTTGAAAAGTTAACAGAAACCAGTAATTCAATTAAAATGGGTGTTGTTAATAGGTCACAAATGTGAGGTTACACTACCTGAGTGGGGAGATCTAAACCCGGTTCATAGCCCTTCTCTCCCTCATCGGACAGGTGTCCTCCTGACCTGCATGGCCCCTGCCCTCTCACGGGCTTGGCGCCCACTGTGTGTAGCTCCTTCGCTGCCGTGGCGCACATGGGCTGCTGCACACTGGCTGGCCTGGGCTGTGACCGCCTCGCCAGGCGCCTCGTGTATCTGTACTGGTACAGAACGCCCAGCTATTAAGAGGATGATAAATACTTCTATACAACAATAATTTGATTTGTGTTTTTTTTTCTTTTTCTTTCTGGAAGTCATACTTGATTTGGGGGATCAAATACAAAGACACCTGTCTGCTCCTCCTCACCCCCACTGGCCAGCGTGTGCTCAAATTAAAAACCAAAAGGTTAATGAATTGCAGAGGAGACTCTGGTGTGCATTAGGGGAATTGCCATAGCTGTTTTAAATAAAATCTGTATAATCTGTTTTACAATTTTAACATGAGAAAAACCTTTGTGTCATACACTACCACTATAATCACATTTTTAGTTGCTAGAAAATTTTAAACGAGGGAAGGAGAAAGTGGAACCTATAGAATTCTCATTGGTCTTTGTATCATTCAGAATCAGCTGTTATTCTCAACTTTGAATTCTAAATATGGTTGCTGAAAACAAAAGGCTTGTGTATGGTTGTCATAGTATGAATAGTAATTAGTTTTTTTAATTATTGCATAATAATCAATTAAAACTCCTTGTGTTTGTGATCGCAGACCTGTAAAAAAGGGAAAAAAGGACCAGCAGAAAAGGGGAAAAGTGGAAACGGAGGAGGGAAACCTGGTGGTCCAAATCGGATGAATGGACATCACCAACAGAATGGTGTGGAAAACATGATGCTGTTTGAGGTAGTTAAAATGGGCAAGAGTGCTATGCAGGTAAGAGTTAGGATATCTCTACGACTTGGATGAACATACAGTTTAAATACAACCATATCTTTCTGTACATATGACTCAATAAAATGAAGCCTAAAGTAAATTTTTTCTTCAATTTGTAGTTTTTAGTTCCAGAGTAAGATTTTTTTTTTAAAGTCTTGCGTTGTTAAGGTTTGAATTTGAAGGAGCTGATTTTTCATTTCTAAATGTCAGAATTCAATACTCACATAAAAAATGAAGAAATTCAAACTGTGATTTGAAGTGACTTTTCAGTATCCTGAATGAAGAAAGGTTATTTTAGATTACATGACTTTAAAGTCCTTTTTCTGTGGCTGTAACTAAATACAAACGTAGTTTATGCGTGTAGTTGTCATAGAACTTAAGAAGAAATCTGTAGTTTGTAGATGCTCCCAGAGCTTAGATTATCTTATTAAAGATAGAATTCTTCTTATTAAAGAAAGAATTGCTTCTCTTCTCTCACCCAAAGTAAAATCAGCAGCTACAGCTTAAGGGGTAGTCTTTACGTTTCCCCTAACTTGACTTGGCTGTATGCTGCAGCACTCATAATTGGGTGGAATTTGGGTCAGGAAATTAACCTGTTAGAAGTCTCTACATTAGGTGCTGTCTCCACTGCATTTACTAAGAGAACTGAAGTCAGTCTATTAGGAAATTTAGCTCTTTCTAAAAAAACCCTGAGTTAAAACAGTAAAGCATTTCCTTGACTCTGTGAATCTTCCAGTGGAGAGAGGGTTAAAGTGTAAGCCTGTCAGCCATGCAGCCTTCCTGCTGACTCACTCATGTGACTCCTCAGCAGCCTGCAAGAAAGACTATCTTTGGGATTGAAAATCTAGAGTTTGCAGCTTCAGTGATACGAATGCAGGAAGCTGGGTCTGTATGTTGTCCTCTCGAGATTTGCAGGCTCCTGCCGTAGAACTGAGAACCTCGAAGCCTGAATTCCTTGGCAGAAATTTGTTTCAGATGGTTAAAAAAGAACAGGCTACTTTGATGTATTTGCACACAGAAATTCTGATGCTTCCTTCGTTTGTTTTGTTCTGCCGTGTTTCAAAGAAGGTGGAAAAACGATGCTTTTTAACTGTTGCTGGGCGTGCTATGTTTTCAGCCAATTATCAGCGGCTGTATGTTCATGACACTTCTGTGTAAAACGATATGCAGGCAAAGTCTTTTGTTTTCCAAGAGCAAAATGGACGTTTGCCAGGCCTGATTACTCTGTTGAATTGGGGAATTGATACCTGGGTAGTAGAGTGAGTCTTAGTCAATAGATTTGTCAAAATTAAGGAAGAAAAAAATTCTCAAAGTATTTCTAAAGTCCATTTCAGCACTCCATGTAAAAGTTTTCTCTGTGGCCCTCAGTGCTTGCTTACCTGAAAAGATTTTGATAATAGTTTTTATTTTATTTTATTTTAAATTCTGTTCCGTACCTGGTTCTGAGTGTCTATTTTCTGGCAAAAACAGATGGCTCGTTTACTGAGACAAAATGTTTTGAGAAACTACTGTTGTGTTTGAGGTTCTTTAAAAGAAAGAAATTCTGAAAACAAGGCTGCCTGACTGAGATGTTTGTCCCGTAACTGGCATTATCCTGTTCTTTCACGGTGACCTTCTTTATAAGCCTAATTTGAGATATTTCCTAGGTTATTTCCCCCATCCTTGCAGATCAATCAAATCGGTACGGATTTGTAGGTTCTGCTCCTACTGGAAACATTATGACAATTTCACTTTGAGTTTTTCATTCTTTTTGTCTTGCTGATGAAAGTTGTGCATGATACTATAAACGATCTTAGATTTAGCTGTATCTCTGTTCAGAATTTTTTCTGCATGGCAGTGTGTTTTATTTGTCCCCAGAGCATTGCCTGTGAGAGTAAGCACGGAGAAGAGTACAGATAGGAAGCACTGGAGATGCTCCGTAGTCCAGTTGTTCTGAACTATTCCATCATCTCTCTTTATTTAGAATGACTCTACATTTTAGGGCAGGGTATCAACATATTCAAAAACTGAAAACTAAGAGCTTGACACTAAAGTGAGGCTCTTGCTCCTGTGTTAATAAATTGTGTCATGTATGTTTTTATGACTTCTACAGTAGACAGTTTGTCCTCTATGCGTGAATGGTTTAAACATAATTGCATGTAAATTCTGTTTTCTCAAAACCATTATCACAGGTTTCCTATTTATTTTCTTCCCTTTAAGGTTTTTTAGTAAAATGCTCTTGTTCGTATTTGGTTTAGTGAATACAGAGTGATTAATGTCCATGAAGTGTAGGGCAGTGCTGTTTATCCTGTTATGGCTTTTGTGCATGGAGCACAGTTCATCAGAGGGGCAACAGTTTTGAAGAGTATAGGGAGTTAGAGCTGTTGGAACTAAACACCGAAATACTAGCTTTAGAGAAGCATTGCTAGTTTGAAGGAAAGGAGAAAAAAAAAAAAAAAGGGAAGAAACCTGCTTCTGTAAAATATACCAATTATTTTTGCATTCTTCCTGGAAAAAAGTTACTGTAGGACTATATGGTATTCCTGTGCTTTATGTTTAGGTGTCAGTTTCATACTTGTTTATAGAATAAAATTAGTTATTTTTTTGAAAACTGATATTATGGCAGTAAAGGATCTTTCTAACATTTTGTTCTGTATTAATCAAAAAACCACAGTGTTCAAGTTATTTATGGAAGGAACAAGTATCACTTACTGGAAAGCATTTAAATAACACTGACTGTCTTCAGTTTATGAAAACTAAAAAATGCTTTTGTATTTGTTTCTTTTCAGTCCGTAGTGGATGACTGGATAGAGTCATACAAACATGACAGAGATATAGCACTTCTTGATCTCATTAACTTCTTTATTCAGTGTTCAGGCTGCAAAGGTAAGTTACTGAGATGTTTACTCATCCATTTTAATCATATTATAGTATGATTCTCATTCTTTGCTTTTACACTGCATATGTTGTAGGACTGCTCCATCCCTGCGGCTGGTTTACATTATTAGTTTCTTGTAGTTAAGCTAGTATTTCTGAAGGTGGGAGCAGGAAGTTTAGAAATATTATCCTATATTTAAAAATGTAGATTAAGCATTTTGTATTCACACCAGAGAATGCAGTACTGGTACTTAACACTTACTTCATCTTATTCTGCTCCCGCTATTATTTCAGAAAACCATCTATCTCTTTTAACTTTGATAGTTCAGATTGTTCAGTCTTGGAATTCTAGTTTGGATTTATCTACTTGTTGAGTGTTTTAAGATTGTTTCATAGCCTTTATAGAGACGCTTGATTTAAAAGATATTATGGACAGCTTCATGGTAGCCTGTATACAGTAAGACTGTATTTCCATATTTTCTTCTTTATTTTCTGGTTTTCTTTCCTTATTTCCAATTCCTCCATTTTTTTCCCCCTCACCTCCTTTTGAAGAGGATAAGGTAACTTACCCTGCAGTGATAGAACAGGACTGGATGTGATTTGTTCTGCTCAAGCGTTTCTCTGTCCTGAAACTTTTAAACCTGCATAAATGTCCAGAAAGCTAACATCATTCCTCAGAGGTTATCCACGCTTTCGAGAGCAGTGACCTTTTGATTATTGTTACCAGATAAAACTACAGAATGTTTTAATGCTTTCTGAGACTATCCTTGTCATGAATTTTGCAGTATAGTTGCAGTACACCTTAAGAGATCTATTTGGTTTTTTTATATCACCATTTACAGTCTTAACAATTTGAGGCTAAGAAAAATAGAAGTTGCATGAAATCACTGTGTTTATTACAGTGGAGAAGAGAGTAAGTAGCTATATAACTGTTCAAAATTGTCTTATACTATTTAGAATCTTGAGTCCTGAAAGGTCACTTGAGGATTAGTGTAGTCTCTCAGCTGATGAAGAGGTCTGGCACAAGTACCTTTGACTTCTGAATGCAAGTGAATGAGTAAATTCTAGATGTGTGTGTACATGCACACAAATACACTTGTAAGAAAAAAAAGAGCCATATAAATATAAGAAAAACTGTTCGTGCCACGTGCTTGTTATACACAGATGCTAAAACAAAAAATCTGTAACTTCTTAAAAAACACGAGTATAACCTGTAGGCTAGGTGAAAATCGATCATTTTTCTGTTGCAGCGGGAAGCATGTCATCTGCCATCTACCTCTTTCATATTAACAGTGCTAATAATCTAATATCTAAATTGTAGGAGTTGTTACAGCAGAGATGTTCCGACATATGCAGAATTCTGAAATAATCCGAAAAATGACTGAAGAATTTGATGAGGTAATTTAATGAAGTGCTGATAATGTATTAATTTTTAATTTCACCTGTCCTAGTCTTACTGTATCACGTTGCTACAGATTTCTTTTAAGGGTAAGGTCAGCTGCAAAAATGACAGGACTTTTATGAATGAAAATCTTGAACTCCCTTATTTCACTGAACTCGTAGGACTAGGGAGAAAGGCTCTGCACGTATATAACTTGTTTTATTAATGGTTTAAAAAATCAGCATCGACTTCCAGCTTTTGACTAGTGGGAGCTCCTGCTACTGTGGGGCTGTGTGGGATGCCTCCCTGTTCTTGCTGTGTGTATATGTAAGGCCTTTAAGTTGTCTTTAACTTTTAAAATGGTTGCTAAATTTACTTCTATGAATTCATAAATCTACAGATCGTGAGGACTTGAATTTGATTATTCTCCAGTTGAAGACTAATGCTTTGCCTTTCGTGGAGATAACTTTTTTTCCTTTAAGTGGCCACTTATTTCTGTACCACTGAGTGTTGGGGTGAGAGAGATGTGTTAGTTTTTTGGGTGGTGGGATTTTTTTGGGGGGGGATTTATTTTTGAGTTGTATTCCTTTAACCCTCTGTTCAAAGAACATAAAGGTAGCTTTAACACCCCACCCCCACACACCCCCACCCCCGCCAAATTAAAATCAAAAAACATTGGTAACTTTAACAGAAGAGAAAATGTAGTATATTTTTGTTTAAAAAGAATTGAATATTCCTTAGAACTATCTCAATGCATAGATAGATTTGATTACTATAAGGCCGTATTGTGTGAAATTTATAAAGCTTCTGCTGGGACTTTCTGTTCAGTTTTTTTTAATCACTGTATTATACTCTTTCTTGTAACAGAATTCTAATGAACAACTCTCAGATTTCTAATCCCTTTCCATGAATACTTTCATTTTTGGCCTGTAATGCTGTTCAGCTTCTGAAAGAAGCTGATCACAGAAGCAGTGATAGAAACGATTGTCAATTTATTTTTTTCCCCCTGTCATTTTACCATTATTTGTAAAGATTCCCAAATCAGGAGAGGAACACACCTTTGTTATATTCAAGTTGTTATAGTAGGTCATTTTATTACTTCAGGAGTTTTCGGTCTGGTATGTAAGCATCTCCTGGTAAACTTTATGATGATCCTGAACTGAATGTTCCTAAACATGTCAACTAACTGTTGTAACCTGAAGCAGATTTGTAAGGGGTATGAATTTTTTTTTTTAGGGAGTAGGACAGAAAGAAGACGTTAGTAGTTATTTCAGTATATCTGGTTATGTGCAGTTTTGGTAAGACTTACAGAATGTTGTCTCTGTATATAGCAAACCTGAGCTGCAAAGTAGACGTGTTTGTGGAATCACGTTCTTTTGATGTATCGTTTTTATGGCCTCGGAGATTTTGGCTTTAAAATTGTACCCATCTTTTTTTAATCTTTATTTAGTAAATTTACTTTTAAGACGTCTGAAAGAATTTCCTGTTTCCCTTTTTGTTTTTGAATAGGATAGTGGAGATTATCCACTAACTATGGCGGGCCCCCAGTGGAAGAAGTTCAAATCCAGTTTTTGTGAGTTCATTGGAGTACTCGTCCGACAATGTCAATATAGCATCATATATGATGAATATATGATGGATACTGTCATTTCACTGCTTACGGGGCTGTCAGACTCACAAGTCAGAGCATTTCGGCACACTAGCACGCTGGCAGGTCAGTGAATTATCTTTATCGGTGTATTGCTTCCATTTTATGTTTTCTGGTGCACGGGAAAGAATTGTTCTGCTTGAACTTCTTGACATTCGACACTCAACTCGTGTTTCATTGTGTGATACAGCTTTCATCTAATGCAACTTGTTTTGGTACAGCTTTCTTACCTTGTCTTTATTGTTTTTTCATTACTGAAAAACACAGCATTACTTTAAAGCATTCATTACGAGCTAATAGTTAATTTTTGTTAGCTTTAAGTTTAGTAGAAAAAGTAGAGAAGGAAACTTTTCAGTCAGTTTGTCTTCGGTCATAATAAGGGCATAGCTATGTTTTTAACCTCAAATGCAATTGAACCTGTTTATGCTTTACAGTAAGTCAAACAGGAGTTGTATTTTAGATTGGTTGCAATTGTTACTAGAAATTTAAATTGTGCTGTATATTAAGGTCGTGGCATAATGTGATTGAAAGCAGCATTTCCATTTATTGCATTAGAAAGAATTTTAAAGACTACTTCGTCAGAGATACTGTCACTAAATTTCTGTATGGTTTTAAGTAATTGTCCTTTTTATGCAATCTGCCCCCCCCAATTTGTTACATTATGAAAAAATCCTTTATAAGTTAAGTATGGAGTGTTTAAATAAGTCATATGGACAAAAGATAAGCTTATTGGATAAGGAAGTCCTAAACTTGTGTTGGTTGATAAAGAAGGGTCTCGGATGGCATTTTGCAGCAGTCCACCCATGCAAGGCTTATTACAGTGATTTAGTCTGAACAAGGTGAGCTTAGACTGTAGGTGAGACTGAGGTTTTGCCACACTGCAAATAGTTCTTGTTAGCTTCACTGGAACTGACTCATTTACAGCTAGCTTCAGTTCTGACTATCTGATGAGTTGTTCTGTTTCATCAGTCATCTGTCTTGAATGTACATTAGCACACTGTGCATCGGGCTGCAGCTGTGAGACTCCCACTAGCCAAGGCATTTATTATGGAGAGAGGAACAAACCCTTTTATTTCAGGAGAATATATTAATTCTGCTGTGTCACCAATTTGACTGTTGTGCTGTATGACTAGTACAAATTTTAGTTCCTAAAAACCCAAATTTTTACTACCTTTTTAAAATTTGAATTGTGCCTAAATAGAAGTTGCAGAAGTTGGCCTGTTGCATGTTAATTTGTTGCACAAAATAATTTTTCAGTAGCCTGTTTGCATTTGTTCACATCAGTAGTCAATTCTGTTGATTTTGTGTAATTACTTGTGCATTTCATATGAGATTACAGTTTGTATTCTTAAAGATTGTGTTTTATATGGGATAGAGACAGCCAACAAAACTCTTATAGCCGTATTTACTGTTACTGGCAGTAATTTTGGCTTCTGTGATTAGCTCAGACTTGTTCTTGTCATCTTGATATCCTTGGAGATCAGAGTGTGACTATATTTCGATATAACTGCATGTCTTTGTGCCTTGCTCATCAACTTTATGCTAGTGATACATGCTTAATAATGTTCTGTGTATGCTCTGCCAATCCACGCCCCTTCATGCCTTTTTGTTACAAAAGTTCTTAAGAAAAGCAAGTATACTAGTGACCACCTCCTGATTGCTGGAATAGGCGTATTCGTCTGCACCCTTTCTAAAGGATAGTTTCAGAAGTAAAAGCATGCAAAAAATCCCACCCAAGCATATTTCACTTTTTGGTCAGTTCTCTGGCTTCTAACTGGCTGATGTCCTTTCGCTGCTTCTGTAAATAAAGGAATATTTAAAGAAAACTGCCCGTCATTAAAATTAAATTGAGGGGAAAAGAATGATGTGATACATTGATGCTGGTTGTCTAAGCCATTTCCTTTGGAAGAAAGAAACTTCTTGAATGTTTACGGTTGAGTGATTGGGTAATATCAGTCTACTAACTGATTCTAATAATGGAATCCTTTTAATATTTCCTGCGCTATGCTTGTAAATCTTACAGTCCATCTTCATTTTTTGGGGGAAGCATATCCTATATCTCAATGCAACAATAATGCTTGTAGTATTAAAAAACTGCGAGAAAGAAAAGAACAAAATGTCAGTGTTTTATCTATTGTGTTGGTAAGTAATGAATCGCTGCCTAGTAAAACACTGTTATAGTTTACGTATCAAGAAATTTACAGTGAATATATTTTCATAAATACAGAACGGGTTGACAGGAGGAGGTGTCAAGATTTTTGTTCGTAATTTTACTTAGATCAAGTAACCTTTTAAATAATACTTACTCTTTTTGCTTTTTTGTAGCCATGAAGCTGATGACTGCTTTAGTAAATGTGGCATTAAATCTTAGTATTAACATGGACAATACACAACGGCAGTATGAAGCAGAACGAAATAAAATAATTGGGAAACGAGCTAATGATAGGCTGGAACTCTTACTACAGAAAAGAAAGGAGGTTAGTGCAACTGTCCGTAGCTGGTGTGCATAGGATGAGTGTTGATAAATGACAATAATTAATCTTGTTCTGTGATTTTTTTTTTCGTAAAGGTAGTTACTAGTCCCTCTGTTTTCATTCTTTTAAGTTGCTCATGCTTAACTTTTGACAAACTTAATTGCTTTGAAAGGTGCTTCTTACCGTCTGGTTTTCTGTAAAAAGAGATACATGTAGACTCTTAAAAAAATTTCAGATAGTGCAGTCTTAGTAAAGTTATCAAGAGAGGCTGCAATCAGTTTTAGATAATTTTTTGTTGTATTTCTTGACTAGTTTCCTAAACCTGCGCTCAAATATATAACACATTACCATACATTGGCTGTTTTTGGCTTCTCGAGAAGAACTGCATGATCTTGGGGCAAAATACTGCTTTCATTATGTCAGTACTAATCTCGGTAGAAGAGTTTAGATAAGGTTTTCTTATACAGAAGACACTATCAAAATTGCTAGTGCGACCTCCTTTTATTTTCTTTCTGTGTAAAAGGGACTTCCTGATTCATTGCTGACCGTGCTGTTTTGTTGAAAGTCCTAATTAATTCAGGTTTAAGGTTTTATTTTTTAGGGAACTGGTGTTTTGGGTTTTTTTTATTTTAGACATTAGAAATAACCTTCTCGCGATCAAAGGAAACATCTCAGCTTTGCTCTTCAACTTCTATGCTGTTACCTGTTAACGTTTTTACTTTCTTGACAATTCAGATTAAACTAAAAAAATTGTCTTCTGTTCATCTCACAAAGATCTCGCAGTTTGAGACTGATCCCTTAAACAACCATTAAATGCAGTTATGGTAAATGTGTGTGCAGGACCAGTCCTATTATAAACAATACATAGATATGCAGAAAAGGCAGTGATGTGAGAATCAAGATTTTTCCCAGTCTCAGTTGCTCTTATGAATATTGGCTTTTAGGATTTCTTACCAGCTTTTCTGATTTTGGTTTTGATTGTCTGTTTTTCTTGTACTAAATGAAAGTGTGCTTCAAAGTAACATTCAGTTATTTGTTTGAGTTCAGGTTTTGTTTAATTTGTAACTTAGCCTTATTCAGTACTAAAATTCACTTTATTCATGGATTCTTTTTTGATGTCTTTTGTATTAATATTCTGAAATTTTTTCCCCCTCTTCCCACTTCAGAGGCTACTGTGGGCAAGTGTTAGATTTAAGACCAGAACATGTTAAATATTTTGCTACGTTAGTCCTTTTCTCCTGCTGCTTAGTCTTTTTCGTCTTACTAAATTTCCTTACAGTTTTTCCTTTCTTCCATAAATTCCTGAATCTTGTGACGCTGTGGAAATTATTAGTTTTTTGTGTTTTCCTAAACTTTGTAGGAGAGGTCCTCTACTTTTTGTATCCATTTCCTTGCATGTGCCCCCCACCCCAGATTACCAATCTGGGTAATCTCTCTGGTGGTTTCTTTGTGGGTTTGTTTGGGTGGTTTGGTGGGGGGATGTATGGGGTTGTTTTTTTGTTTTCAGTCTGATCCACAGAAACGTCAAACTTCGTCAGTCCTTGACTGCTGTCATCAACATTGTCTCAGTTTGTCCTACCTTTATACTCCCTCAGACTGCAAAAAGAATATGCTTGTCTGCTGACAATCTTAGTTATTTTCAAATCTTTTAACCGATTTTCTTTCAAAGCAAATACAATTTTCTGTGTTTTAAAACACTGCACGTGTCACTTTTCAACTTATTTGCATGTCTTGCTCTTACATTGTTACTCAGAGACTGGATTAGTCTTCTCCATTATGTTTCAGCTCCATATTCTTAAATTAATTTTTCCTGCACTACACTACTCAGTTTCTGCATTCTTTTTTCTCTAAGTAATGGATGAGGAGGAAAGAGATACTCAAAACAGAATATATGCTACTCATGCAGCCATTTGCAAACTTCATCTGTATCTTTTTAGATTACAAATTCTTTCTCCTACAGAAACGACTTCTTGTAATGCGGTTTACATGATTGGGTATTGTTCTAGTAACACGTGTCCGTAAAAACATAGTAAGTGTGTTAAAAATTGGGCTGAACATGGGGCTTAAAAATCACTAGAAAATTAAATCAAGTTTTCTTATAAATAACTTCAGGAGTTTGCAGAAACCTAAGATGTCTTTGTTACAGTTGAAGAACAGTTTTCCAGTGGTCAGAATTACTGAAATGTGTATACTGTGGTAGATACAATTCCTTCAATAATAGCATTTTGTACTGCGAAACAGATTTGTGAATATTTCAGGAAAGGATTTAACGGCCACGCTTGCAAATGTTAACTTAATTTAGTTTGTCTAGCATCTCCACCATCTGATCTGACTGTAAAAGTGCTGCTCACTGTTTATGTGCTTTGTTCATGTGCTTTGTTCATTCTTTCAGCTTCAGGAAAATCAGGATGAAATAGAAAACATGATGAATGCAATATTTAAAGGTGTTTTTGTGCATAGATACCGGTAAGTTTCTCTTACTAAGTAATTTGTACCTTCATTAATTTGCTTTGGAAGCTGATGGCGAGTTGTTATTTCTAATTATTCATCTGTTTGATCCTGTTGCCCCACTTCTCTTCACAGAGATGCAATTGCTGAAATACGAGCTATCTGTATTGAAGAGATTGGAATATGGATGAAGATGTACAGTGATGCCTTTCTCAATGACAGCTACTTAAAATATGTAGGGTGGACTATGCATGATAAGGTAAGCTGCATTGAGGAAAAGGAACAGAATCGTGAAGCATCCACGGTTTTGGTTGTTGATCTTGCCACACTAGGTTCTGATCTCTTAACTGTTCTAATCAGTCACTGCTTTGCTTGTCACTTCAAACACTGGTGTTTCAACATGCATTTAAAATGTACTTGAACCTTTTGAATGGTTTTAGAGAGCATATATAGATTTTTTAAAGAGCTGTTATTTGTAGGGAAATGGCTTTTCCTATTTGTTTATTTATTGTTGATACGGACTTCTACTTTGTAATACTTAACTATTAAAAATGAATGCATATCACGTGGAATAATCCCATCATATACCGTAACAGTTCCTCTATTTTGCCAAGTTAAGAAAGTTTTTAGCATTACCAACTAGCTGTGAAAAGCATGGGAAAAGTCCCCTTTTGTCCTGATGAGTTCCTCAAGCTGTTAGTTACCAGCTACTAGCTAGAGATCATTCTCTGCTTGGAGTGATCAACAGGTAGAGTTTACAAGTACTCCTTGATTCACTGTTGAGTCAGCACATAGTCTCAGTTCTTGCATTGGATACTTCAAGCTATTGAATTTGAAGTGAAACTAGTGAGGGATGCTGACTCATGCTGTGCCATTCATGGATTTGGTATCCNAACAGGTAGAGTTTACAAATACTCCTTGATTCACTGTTGAGTCAGCACATAGTCTCAGTTCTTGCATTGGATACTTCAAGCTATTGAATTTGAAGTGAAACTAGTGAGGGATGCTGACTCATGCTGTGCCATTCATGGATTTGGTATCCAAAACCAATAACCTCTGGCAGTGGGATGATAAGAAACTGTGTGAAGTCAGTTGTCCTGCAGTTTCGAAAAGTATTTCTGTATCTATACCTTAAAATGTGATCTCTGCTAAAGGAAGTCTTGTACTTCAGGAGGAATATTTCTATCTACTTGATAATTCTGATCTAACAAGAGATGGTTATTAGTGATATAGATGTTGCCAGTTTTAATTTAAATGAAAGGAAACACATAGAATTCTATTTAAAATACCTTGAGTGTTTAGAGTGTATCTTTAAAGAATGAAGCAAGTGTATTTAGTGTATTTTGACTTACGGAGATGCTAGCTGCAGTAGGACATTGGGGTGGTTTTTTACTTGTGGGTTTTTTTTTTTTTCCTTCATTGGCTTGTTACATACAAGGACATATTCTTATGTGGTTAACATGATTATTGATAGTATGTCTTGACAACATTTAATCTTTGTCTTTGAATTAATTCAGACTGCAAAATAAACTTGTCTTGTATGATTTGAAGATCACATCTGAGTCCTATACTTGACTTTTAATCCAGTTCTTAATTTTATTTTAGCAAGGAGAAGTAAGACTCAAATGCCTAACTGCTTTGCAAGGGCTTTACTATAATAAAGAGCTTAATTCCAAATTGGAACTCTTCACCAGTCGGTTCAAGGTTAGTGTGACTTCATATTTTTAAGTACGCCTGATTTGTTTTTTTTTTAAAGTTGTGTTACACTTCTTTCCTCTTTGTGTTCTTAGGATAGAATTGTGTCTATGACTCTTGACAAAGAATATGATGTTGCAGTCCAAGCAATAAAATTACTCACTCTTGTTTTACAGTAAGTACATGTATCTCTCCTTACCTGACCTACAACAAATATTAAAACTTAAAAGTATTTCTCTTAGCTGTAGGCGAGGAGAGCAGCTTGACAGAATTCAGGTAATCCAAAGTCTAGAGAAATGTCTATGCATCTTACCCTCAAACAAATTAGAATTTCAAAACTAATCTGGCTAGAACAGTGCTGTTACTTATCTACCGCATTTAAGTGTAAAGGCTAGAAACTTAGAATTCAACCCCCCTAATTTGAAGCCATCGTGAAATATTTGAACTGAAGAAATATGGAATGTATTGAACACAGTAGTTGAACTTTTGAGGGTAACCTTCTACCTAATGGTCATACTTCATTAGTATTATATCAGTTTTTGTTTAGGAAGACTTTGGAACCAAGCTATCATCTTTTGGGTTTTAGGATGATAAATTGAAGGAAAACGTTTAGATTATCCTTCATTTCCATCTCATTAGAGTTCATACTCTAGTGACTCAGCTTCGGTGTTTTTCCTTCCTTCTTTCCATCCCCACCCCCAGGAGTAGTGAAGAAGTTCTGACTGCAGAAGACTGTGAAAATGTCTACCATCTGGTTTATTCAGCTCATCGGCCAGTAGCAGTTGCTGCAGGGGAATTTCTTTATAAAAAGTAAGATGGAGAAATTATAGTTAACTTCTTGTTCCTGTAGATTTTAGTGTGTGCATTAATACTATGATTCTCAACAGTTTTAATTAAGAAAAGGAAAAACTGAATAAATGAAGTGGTCTTAAGAAATAACTTACAGAAAATGTAACATTACTGTAGTTTTTGAGCTATTGTAGTTTTTGTGAATGAGAAATAGTAATTTTGAAGGCTGCGGTTTAAAAGCTTTTACTTACAGGGGATATAATAAAAACATTCCTCTGTGTTCTCCTTTCCTGTCCTTTCTGTGTTCTGTGAAACATCTTAAAATGCTCACGTAGTTTGGTACCTAAAACTTGTGCTTGCATCATATTGAGTATTTTCCCATTCCCACCAGTAATTCCCCTCCCCACCAAAGTTGCTTCATGTAAAACTATTTCATAACGTATCTTTCTGTTAATAAAAGACAAAAAAAAAAAGATTCCACACATACCAGGTGTGTAGGGAAACAAAACAGAGTTTCTATCTGATAGTTTTCAGACCTTCTTCCAGTATTCCTTTGCTACTTTAAAGTCTCATGTGGGGAGGTTCAGAAAATACAGTTTGCTAAAGAGAAGCATGGGACCTCAAGTGCCTGCAATTATCACTAATGTTTGTAAAGTATTTTGTTATAATTATACATTCCACTGGAAACAGTCAGTGAAATACTGACTCAGCATATATGAAATTGTTCAAATGATGCTTGTCCCAAATTACTTCCTTTCAAAATAAAATCCGGCGCCAAGCAGCAAGATATTAAGTGTGTGTCTGTAAAAAGCAGTTTCTTGATACGAATTAACTGTGGCAAAGGCAATGAAGAGGAAACTTACCCTGAAATAATTTTTGTTTTAGGCTTTTCAGCCGCAGAGATCCTGAAGATGATGGAATACTTAAAAGGAGGGGAAGACAAAGTCCGAATGCTAATCTTGTGAAGACATTAGTGTTTTTCTTTTTGGAAAGTGAAGTGAGTTTCAGGGATATCCTTGTTTCTGTGTTGTGTGTGTTTTGTTGATTTTCTTCGGGTATTTTTGTTGGGGTTGTTTTGTTTTGTTTTAAGTTTAATTTGTGGTTGGTTGTCTTTTCCACACTCATTGGTTAATAACCATGAGTCTGTCCTTGTTTTCGTATAAATTTGAGCAACCTGGGAAGTCGAAAGACTGTTTTGTGTGATGGTGTTTATTTGAAGAATCTGTCCAGTACACAGTGTTGAGATAGGCTGTGAGCTCTACTCTGACAGATATTCTTCTATATGCTAATATATAGGTGGAAGGAAGTTGTGATTTAGGAGAACCCTGCCCCCAACCACCACCACTACACCCCCCATCCCCCAAGTCCTGACAGGTCTTGTAGCACTACTCTTTGTAGCAGTTGGTGTGGATTCATCTTTTTAAGTTAATTGGGGAAGGGAGGCTTCTGTTGAACCAGAGAGCTTGCAACATTTTCTCTAGTTTTTTTGCCACAGACAGGAGCCAAGTGAGAAAAATATCCTGTATTATAGCAAGTTCTGTAATGAGCTTTATCGGTGATAAAGAAAAATACTTAATCTGTTCTCATTTTAGTTGCATGAACATGCTGCTTATCTTGTGGACAGCATGTGGGACTGTGCAACAGACCTCTTGAAGGACTGGGAATGTATGAACAGTCTTCTGTTGGAGGAGCCTCTCAATGGAGAAGAACGTAAGAGATTTTCATAGACCTTTCTTTATACTGCTATGCAGTTTGTTAGTCTTGATTTATAAGGAAATGTTTACATTTGAGTCCTCATATATTCTCTGTTTTTACATGACTATAATAAATAACTAATACTAATTATAAAATGTGAGGAAGAGTAGAAAGATCCCTTCTGGTTTGTATGTGAGACAAAGAACAACAAGGGTCGGGAGAAAAGAGAGGGGAATGAGCATGCAGTGCCCAGTTGCCCTGTTGCTCCACAGGTTCAGGCTGCGCTTCTGGCATTAGAGAACCTAAGTTGCTTGTGAAACTGGTTCACTTATGGAGTGTTAAAACTACCCTATGGAAAAATATTGTCGTTTCTTTAATGACAGTGTTGTGGATCAAACAGCACAGACAGTAAAACCAAGCAAACTCCCCGGCATAATTCTGTAATTCATAGGTCCTAGTAAATGGACCTCTGAAAAATGAGAAGCAACTAAAACGATTAGGAAACTTGGTATTTGTTTCATCCTGTCCTGTGTCTCATCCAGTGATATTGCCTCAATTCTAAATATTTTCTTGTGTTGTTTTATGAGGTGCTTATGTTCTCTATCCCCTGTGCCACCCTCACTCCTGGAAATGAGCTATTGGCTTAATGGCCTCCTTTTTTTCTTTGTTTTTTCTTTAAAAAAGAAACCTATTTAGGTACTAATATTGTGGAAAATGAAGAATCAAGCTGTGTATTAACATCTATTTCTTAAATTTCAGCTTTAACGGATAGACAGGAAAGCGCACTGATTGAAATAATGCTTTGTACAATTCGGCAAGCAGCTGAATGTCATCCTCCTGTGGGAAGAGGAACAGGGAAAAGGGTAGGAAGCAAAAAGCTCGCCTAGAGGTGTGGGAATGACTATGTGGGGACAGTGTGGGAAGAAGGAAAAGATTGTAGGCTGTTGCTGCTGAGGGGACCGAATTCAGAAATTCAGCTTCGGTCTCAACAGCCTCCAGTGTCTGACTTAACCTGGCTAGTTCACTTTTTCTGGGCTTTGGCACATGGTTAATACTGTTTGGACTACTGCATTTGTTTTTACTATTAAAGGTAATAGAAAATTTATTTTGAAAGAAGTGTTGGTTAGAAAGGAGAACAAAATCAATGTTTGGGAAAGCAAAACTATTTTCAATTTGGAAGAGCAAATTGAGGGAAGGGAATATGTAGTTCATGCTCTCTTTGGAATGAGGACAGTCCACCAATTGACTTTTCTGAATAGTTTAGGCAGCCCTCTTACTGGGGCATTAAGCAGGGGAAGGAACTGCTTTCAAGACTACAGCTTTTGATAAGAAATCCATTTAGATACAGATTGAAAACTTGCATGAAGATCAGATTGACATATGCATTGAGTACATAACATTAAAAATTCTAAGTGGGCTGAAAGGTTTGCTGTTCTTTCATTGTCAAGAAAAAGCATTCTGATCATGGTATTTTGTTGCAGGGAAGGTAAACCTTTTATTCTAGACTGTCATGTTTGTTTTCAAGAGAATCTCAGTAGTGTTAGGTGTGACTTCGAATTTTGTTTTTTGAGGGCTGTATGGTTTTTTTTAAATTGGCTTTTTTTTACATCAATACTTTGCCATAATATTAGAAGATCTGTGTACCTAATTGTATTTCAGTAACGACAATGAAACTTTGCAGCAGAACTTCTAGTTGTAAAATCCTTACAATACCAATATTTTAGGTGCTGACAGCAAAGGAAAAGAAAACCCAGTTGGATGATAGGACAAAAATTACTGAACTTTTTGCAGTGGCACTTCCTCAGTTGCTAGCAAAGGTAGGTGTAATTCCATTTCTTGCTGATGGATCATTGTTGAAATGTTAACAAGAATAGTTTCTGTAACTAACTGTATGCCTTGCACAAGTACTCGTTTTTTCTTATTAATCTTTATTAACATTTGATTGTTCTGTAACAAGTTGTGTTATCCAAGACTTTTTCATTGAAGTTTTTTTCCTTGTCAATTTTACAGTATTCTGTAGATGCAGAAAAAGTCACCAACTTGTTGCAGTTGCCACAGTACTTTGATTTGGAAATTTATACAACAGGGCGATTAGAAAAGGTAAGGTAACCTTCAGTAACAAGACTTACCAAAAAAAGGAGAAAACCCAGAATTTAGACTTGGTCACTGGAATTTCAGTCACCCTTGTAGGTGCAGTTTTTTGCATAAGTGAGACTTTATCGTAACCCTTATTGAGACCGAGACTTGGACTTCAGAGCTGTGACTGGCTGCTGTTCTTAGAAAACTCAAACTTTCAGTACCTCTAAGGCCTGTCGGGCAAATTTTAACACAGAATTTTGCCAAGTAGATGAACTTCATGTGAAGGCTTTTATTGTTGGGTTATGGTCATATTTGAGGTATGCTGCCCGAGAGAGAAAGCTTGTAGAAATAGCTTGATAAGTTTTCTTTTTCTGATCACTGAAAGTAATAAACCATGATCTTCATTAAATTAAAAAGGGGAACGCTACTAGGTCACGAATTACATAGTTACTGCTCTCATTTTATCTGCTATGGTGATGAAGTTGGTGTTCTCATGTCTATTTTCTCCTTTTCACATGCACTATTTTGCTGTGTTGTGAAGCAAGTAGCTGGAAATCATTAGGGTCAAAAAAGTAGTAAAATGTTTAGTTGACAGCATAGCCTAGCAGTGATAGAGCAGCAGTGAGCAACTCAGGTTGAGGGGAGACGTATGAGAACAACTGAAGTTGGTTTCAGTGCTGACACTTGAGTGTTATGAAACGAAATCTTCAATTTTACAGCTTTTAAGACCATGTGTAAGTGTTTGTGTGAGTGGGAGATAAATGCTTCTGTGTTGTTTAGTTGTCATTGCAAATTGAGGTGTTAGATAAAACCATACTGACAATTGCAAATTTTTAAGGGCTTTTTAAAATGCATTGAATCTTTAGCCTTTGACAAGCTCCTACTTAATTTTTGTTAAAGAAATCTTTAATTTACTCAGAAGCTTCACCAGCTTTCCGGAAGTGTTTTGTGTTCTGTATCATAGTTACAAAAGTAATAAGTTGAATTTCTCTTTTAAAATTCCTTAAGGTTTATTAATGTGTGTGTGTGTGTGTGTATATATGAATAAATATTTTTTTCCTCACCTCATCTTTGTTGTAGCATTTGGATGCCTTACTGCGACAAATACGGGATATTGTGGAGAAGCACACAGATATAGATGTTTTGGAAGCCTGTTCAAAAACATACCACGCTCTCTGTAATGAAGAATTCACCATCTTTAACAGGGTTGACATTGCAAGAAGTCAGTTAATAGATGAATTGGCAGACAAGTTTAATCGACTTCTTGAAGACTTCCTGCAAGAGGTACTTTATATGCAAGATCAACTTTTTCTTCTCCTTTAATTATTTGCAGTATGTTTTTCTGCCTTCCTGTACAAGTCAATGAGTTAGGGACGGGAATTTTCCTCTGGCTTTCAAAAGTGTTAAGTCAAACAGAATAATACAACAGTGTCATTGCCGTGATTATGTGAACTCAGACTTGTTTTATATTAGGACGGTGAGTCTTTTGGGAATTGGGGATAAGTTTCAGACAAACTATGGAATTATGTGTACTTTTCACCTTCAGGTTTTGAAGCTCATGTTTTTGAGAGAAATAGCATTGTGATTCCACTAGGATTCTCGTCAGATGTACTAGTGTTGCTGGTCTCGCCTGTGGTTGCATGTTGCTGTTGATAAATATCAAAATCTCTAGAAAACACTCCCCCTCCCTTCCTGCATGCAAGCAGATGCAGTTAATAGCTTAAAAATCACTTTGTTCTCACACTGTGCTAATCTGAAGAGTGAGACTTCTCTGATACAGTAACTTCACTATGTGGCATCTCTGACATTCAGACAAAACTTGTTTCTCCTCCTCCTCCTCCTCATCTGTGATAAGGAGCATGGGAAGTGTGTTTTTGATGACTTCATTCTCCACACTTCTCACATGCAGACTTACTTTATCAAGCTTTACTCCTGTTCCTCTTGCTGATTGGCCTGAACTAGCACTCCACTCTAGAAACCCTAGACATGTGGGCTGTGTAAGAAATGTGACTGTTAATCCATTTATTTCCCCCTTTGTGAGAAAAAGAAAGAATGAGAGGTGAAGCAAGTCAGACAATTGGCTTGAAGGAAAAAGACAAATACTCTGGTAGAACTGTTGAAATCCATAGTGCTTTGATAAGGTTGTGCAACTGCAGAACAGTAAAACGCGTTGGACTTGCAGTATCTCTGATACACTGAGGAGAAGTTTCTCTGGCCTTAGAATGGTTATCCTATGTACCTAAATAAATGATTTTTTGGACTCTTTGTTTTTTACTCCTTTCTCCTAATGCAAGTTTGTTAGAACTTGTGGGAAAATTTAAATCAAAACAGTTTCCTTACCTCTCTCAAAGACTTATTTTCTGTGATTAAAGTAAGATTGAGATACTGACCTGTGGCCCATCTAGTCCAGTATCTATTGTCTGACAGTGGCCTCTGCTGGATTCTTCAGAGAAAATTGAAGCACCTACATAATACATCGTATTCCCCTATCCTAGACTTTTTTCTTTTTTTTCCCTCTTCTCCCTTCTCCCTGTCCCCCTCCCCCATTTCTACTTCTGCTGTTTCTAAACATGAACTGCTACCTTTTCTCTCAAATTTGAGTTCTTGTAAAAACAAATGTGTCATAAATAATTTAGATGCAGTTCTTTCTCTTGCATGGTCTTCCCCCCCCCCCCCCCCCCCCCCCCCCCCCCCCCCCCCCCCCCCCCCCCCCCCCCCCCC
>VZSC01011562.1:33688-48276 GCA_013398225.1 Steatornis caripensis
TTTTTCTTTTTTAAATCTTCTTAAGTTCCTTAGTTTGCTTAGCATATGTTGCTTGGGGTGTCTTACTATATGATTATTTAATAGGGGGAGGAACCTGATGAAGATGATGCATATCAAGTCTTATCAACACTGAAGAGAATCACTGCTTTTCACAAGTAAGTAGGCATGTGCAAACATCTGTCAGGGTTTGTGGTGTGAGGGAGTTTATGTTTGTTTTTAATTTCATGTCTTAACTTTTTAATGCAACTTGGAGGGGTTTTCTTGTTTAGTGTGAATGACTGAGAGTTGTGCAGGACACGATGCATTTTGAGTATATGAAGGAATATATACAAAACTGAAATCTGGGGGTTTTTTGCTTTGATTTTTTTGTGGTTTTGGTTTTTTTTGGGGGGGGAAGGTGTTTGGTTGGTGTTTTCGGTGGGGTTTCCTTTTGTTTAAATTATTACTTTTGGTAACCAGCTGTGGTTTTAGTAGTTGTTAAAATCAAATTGTAGAAATAGTGTTAGTTAAATTACATCTTTGCTTCATTCCTGATGCTTCCAGTGCTCATGACCTGTCAAGATGGGACTTGTTTGGCTGCAACTACAAGTTATTGAAAACTGGTATTGAAAATGGAGACATGCCAGAACAGGTCTGTAGTTAAAATGTGTTCTTTAGGTGCGACAATAAATAGCTTTGGTTGCTGTCTTGTTTTATTGGCCTTTGTCATCTAATGCATTTTTTGCTTTTGATTTCAGATTGTTATTCATGCACTGCAGTGTACTCATTATGTAATCCTTTGGCAGCTAGCAAAAATTACTGAAAGCAGTTCCACAAAGGTATGCCTTGTTCCAATTGTATTAGTAAATAAACATTTGTACATACCTGCAGTGTCATCAAGTGGCAACTGTGAGAGAATTAAGACTAAGATTTTATTTTTTTATACTGATGCCTGCCTGAATCTGCATTTCTAATAAGTTCTTCAGAATTCATTGTTTTAGTAGTGAAATGCTTGACTTTTAAACCTAGCATTTCTCTAAATTGTTATGTTTTTATTATTTGTAGGTCAATATTATGTTTAACGTGACAGAATTTTAAAGTAATTGTAGTAAGTAAATGCCATACCTATTACTCTGGCATAGTAACATTGCTAAGGAGGGGTAGAATACAAAGTATAAAAACCAGTATAGTCAGTCTTAGTACTCTCAAGTAGTGGGTTTGAATTTGTTTGCAAACTGTGAAGTATCAGTATAAAGTCAGTGAGATACAGGAATTTGCACACTTTTGTATTCTTGCTGCTCAGTGTGTTGCAGCCAACTTTGCTCTTCATCAGTCTTTTAAATGTGTGGTTCAATAAAGACCTGAAAACACTACGTTAAATTTCAGACTTTCTCAGGGAATAGTAAGAGGGCCTGTTCTGGTTCTATGTATAGTC
Organism: Steatornis caripensis; assembly: GCA_013398225.1. Taxonomy (NCBI): domain Eukaryota; kingdom Metazoa; phylum Chordata; class Aves; order Caprimulgiformes; family Steatornithidae; genus Steatornis; species Steatornis caripensis. Next base: position 35,103 of record VZSC01011562.1, read on the forward strand.
ATCTTGAAGGGCAAAGTTCTGGCAAATGTCATCTTGCTAATTTCACGTCTTGAAAAATGTTGGAGGAAGGATTAAGGTTTCTTGTATCCACTGGACAACATTGCTTAAAGAGGGTGATCAGATATACTTTTTCTGGAAGCCTTCTACAGTCCTGTAAGAAGGTTACGTTTTGTGCCCTTTCACCGGAAATTTAGGCTGGAGTTGCACTTTGTTATTGGAGTTACTGGTAACACATCTTTTATTTATGTCGGAGATGAAATAAGTAAATTCTACAGATTTTTTTCAACACTTCGCCATACTTCTAATTAATCTAAGAAAAAGAAGTTGTAGACATCTGTCATAATTTACTAGGGCGAAAACAAAGAGAACTAACATCATTAATAATTTATAATAAGTAATTGTAATTTGTAATTAATACATTATTACAATAATCTTGTTTTAATGTAAGGATGTATAAATTTTTCTTTTTTTCCCTTTAGGGTGTGGTAGTGTGAGCTTCTGGTAGATACAGGAGTGGAGAAGGATGCTATGTAACTAGTACTAATGATTTTTATAAAAGAGAACACCTTTGAGACATCATGGTGTCTTTTTTTTTCTTTCCCCTATCATGTTAAGACTTCATTAGTCCAATGAATAATTGCAGCCTTAGTGATTCAGTACGTACAACCTGAAGATCTGTTAAATAAATGTGAACTTTAAACTGGCTGGCTAGCTAGTTTGCTGTCTAGGTTTTGATGGCTGTTAACATTTCCAAAACAAAAAATATCAGATATGGAGTGGATACATAGATTGTTAAGAACTCCTTACGTGAGTGAAGGATTTAAAGAGTTTTGTTAGCTTATTCTTTGAAGGGTAAACAGCGGTCTTGATTTTTTTGTGATCGAAGCTTTATCACAAGCCTGATGGCAGAAGCTGAGCTAAATACTGAAAAGCTAGGTTAGAAATGAAGATTTACTTAGCTATTTTGCAGTAAAATGTAATTTGTAATACTTTCAGCAGGAATGAAAAGAACTTACTTGAAAAGTGGTCCTTTATTGAGACTATTTTCTACTCTTGTATAATAAAATCTGGTAAATTAAAGCTTTCATAGGTTTAACTTCTGAACCACAGCTATTTTATTTAACTGCTTGACTGCTACCAAATATACTAGGTACATACAGAAGTTCTGTTGATTTCTGTTCAGTGCCAATGGAACATAACAGCAAATAAGTTGAAGCACAGAACCAGAAGTGAAAGAAATGTACTGTGCCTAAAGATTTTTTTTTTAATTCTGTGACAAAATTAACTGCTAACTGCATGCTGTTTGTGAACAGGGTGACTAAGTATGGGAATTAGCTTCATGGTTTAGGCTGCCAAAATAAAAGGCTATATAAATAGTTCAATTTTTATGAAGAATTAACAAATAATTCTGCATCAAGGAAAGAAAATACTCCCATGTGTATTTCTCTTAACATCAGTATAGTGAACTGAATGGTAAATGTTGAGAGAAAAGGCTTTATGTAGTAAAGGTGTTCTAAAATCATATTATGCTTAAACTCATAGTCGAGAAGCAGCTGTTGCTTTTGTGACTCCGGTTGAGATTAAACGATGCATTGTACCAGTGCGTTACCTGCTTTCTTGAAGAGAGAGGCTCATTTTGGTTTAGATTGCATGGGTAGTTTTAAAACTTCTTTCAGGGGCATTTCTTCTTTGCCTGGACTGATGCTGGTTACACAGTTGTTTCTTTGTAATAGGACTTCCCCAGTTCTGCATGGGCTGGAATCTTCACATCACTAAGTAACTAGAAGTTAGAACACCAACTATACTGCACATGTGGATGGCATTTGTACTGATTCGATACTTTATTTGCTCAATAACCTACTCTTCTGGAAGTTATTACTTATAAAGCTACCTTTTTTTTTTTCCAACGGAAGAGGGGAAGAAAACCCCAACTCTCATCTGATATTTTATTTTTTTCTCAAGCAGTGATTTAAAAAAATAAAATAAAATAGTACCATGTAGCCATGTCTGTTTTAATTGTAAACAGCATCCTAAGATCTATCCTCTAGGTTGAAAATACAGATGTTTTAAAAAGAAAATGCTTTATGTTCTGGATTGGGTTTTTTTGAGAGGGAGTGGAAAGTGTTGGTGGGGTGTTTTCAGGTTTGATTTTGGGGTTTTTTGTTTGGTTTTTACTTAAAAAAACCAAACCGACTTCACTGTTACCATCTCAACTTCCATTTCTTTTTGTGGTACACAGGATGACAAAATTGCAGAAATTACGACTTACTATTTTTATTCGTAACAGGGATTTTAAATAATGCAGTGGACTTGAATGTTACGACTACATACAAGGTCTGTGGTGGATAGCTCTGCAAATGTGTAGGCTAAATGTGGCTATACAATTGAAAAAGCAAAACTGTTAATGTGTTATATGAAATCCTTCTCTTTAAAGGAGGATCTTCTACGTCTAAAGAAGCAGATGAGAGTGTTTTGTCAAATCTGTCAACACTACCTGACCAACGTAAACACTGCTGTTAAGGAACAGGTTAGTGACTCTTGTTTATCCTGTGGTCTTCTAATATTATACTTTGAAAGCAGTTGAAATGTTCCTCTTGCTAATATTTTTAGCACTTACGTGGGAATGTGACGTGTCTTGGTGTTTAGTCTGAATGGCCTTTGAACCTGAATACATGCTGTACTTGTATGCTTGCCCTCTGTTAAGCAATTTAGCTAGGGTTTTGGAATCAATTTAAACTTGATTCTTTGTAGTAATTTTAGGCAACATTCACTTTTATTCAAAGGGAGTTTTGTTTCTTTAAACAATGACTGGGCAGGCATACTGTAGAAGCCTTCTGGTTTGTAAGTCAGGTAGGAGAGTTCAGTTTCAAAGCTCTTGGTTCTCGTGTGATCAGGATACACAACTCCAGTGGAGCTGATTGTGGGTTCATAGACTAAAAGGTGGAAGAGCTAGGGACAGTTATTTAGAAGAGAGAAGTTATTTATTTAGTTGATGTTTGAATGCTCTTACGTTCCCACATTTGTACTATGATAGATATGTGGGCATCTGCTCAAGAGCTGTGGAAACAATTTCTTCCTCTTGCTGTAAACCTGTGGGGACATACAGGGGCAACTTGCCTGTCTGTTCCCTTTCACCATGATGCTGAATACAGAATATATTCCTCAGTTCTTCAGAGTCCCAGGATTTTGGGGATCTCTGAAACAGGAGGAAAAGAACGGGTACTTGACGTGAGCGTGCGTGCGTGTTTATACATGCACACGTATACACTGTAATTCAGGGGGAAGTTGTGAAGTCATATTTCTTTTTTCTGGTCACCCTTAGGTACACTCATACACTGGTCAGTTGTTAACAATATTGTTTAGAGATATTTGAGACCATTCTAGCAAGTGGTTGGAAGCCTCAGCAATGATGTACTGCTCAGAAAAGATGTGAGCAGTTTTCATTTTACCAGTTTTATAGTCAGTCCCTCATATAGTTGTCCTTCGGGGGGGAGAGCTTTAGCTGGAACAAAGTTCTTAGATAGTTGAGATATGAAATATGTAGATATTTAGTCCATGCAAGTAGCGCCTGACATTTCAGGCAGAAGACAAAAGTCCTGGCTTTTTTGAAGAAAAATGCAGCCATGAAGGTTTTGGGGGTTGGTTTTTATTTTTTTTCTGTTGCAAAAAGAATTGAGACATCATCTTGGGAGATACTTGTCTTGAGTTCTGAGGGTAACAGGGTCAAATGAAAAGGTTGAACTGTAGAGGCTGAGTCTCTTCCAGTCTGTGGTCAAATAATTCTCTAAGCAGGACGCTTACAGGAGTTTCAGATTCTAGTCAAGAACACAGGTTACTCATAGCAGGATTTGTTCTAAGTGTGTGTCTGTAACAACCTTTAGAATGCTAAAATGGGAAAAAAAAAGTATCTCTCTGTGGGGGAAGGACCAAACTGCCTTTTGAGTAGACTTTTTAATTAAACAAATAGAAAGTCAGGAGCCTTTTTGCTGCTGAAGGTCATGATTACCTGGTTGAGCTTGAAGTTGAAAACATGGTACACTGAGCGCACAAGTACAGCTTTTGAAACTCTTCCGATAACAGGAATATTCCTGGAACTGAATGGGTATGTTCTGTGTTGGAGAGCTGTATAGCGTCAAAATCACAAGCAGTAGGGTGTGAGAGAGCAAGTAACAAAAATTAGTGAAGCTCTGAGTAGGTCTCTTTAAAAGGCTGTATAACTCTGAGACTCACATGAATGCTGTAGAAACTAGAACTGTCTCAGTCACATAGGGTACGATAGCCATGGTTCTGCTTTCCTTCTCTGATCTCGTGAAAGAGCACAAGGGACTTAAGAGGAGCGTATGTATTTTTGTGACCAGGAAATGCGTAATATTTGCTTTGAGGAGTTAGAGGACAAGTCTGTTCATTAAAATGGAAGTACTTAAGAGATGAGAGTCAAAGAGATGAGGTGCAGCACTAAACTTTGGTCTGTTAGTTTGAAGAATGTCAGTGTGGGTACTGATAAATTTGAACTTCCCAGGAAGGTGGAGTTACAGACATTTAAATCTGATGTCAGATGCACAAGTTAGCCAGCAAAATGAAGAGGAGGTTGCTTTTTTGGAAGCAAGATTGATTTCACAATATTTTTATATTTAATTGACTTCATCAGTGCAATGTTTTTATTTGGAGACCTGCTCTTCATACAGCAACCTCCTGTAAGAAACTGTGCACACTTTGGCTTCCAGTTGGCCTGTGTATTGATTAGGACTTACATGGCATTGGTACATCATTGGGCTCTAAGTATTTTGTTAAGTGGAAATACATTATTCTAAATACAATCTGGTTTCTAGACAAATATTTACTAAGGTTTCTTTTTAATAGGCTTTCACAATTCTGTGTGATGTGTTGATGATCTTCAGTCATCAGATTATGACAGGAGGGCGTGACATGTTGGAGCCACTTGTTTACACTCCTGATTCTTCATTGCAATCTGAACTACTCAGTTTTATTTTAGATCATGTCTTCATTGATCAGGATGATGATAATAATAGTGCAGGTTTGTACAAAACTTAAGTTTTCTTTATATTATTTGCATTCTAACGAATATATTTGTTTGCTTATGCTTCTTTTGTGTGTGTTTTCTCTTTTTTTCTGGCATTGAGAGGTGTGCATGGGCACAGAGGTAGGTTTGTCTTAAATGTCAGCAGCTGATTAAAGCATTTTATATTTTGGGGACATGTAGGATAATTGTGGTAAAGGTTTGGTTTAATGGGCACAAATATATATGTCTCTGTATCAGGAAAAGAGACTTGACAGTGGGTAACACACCACGTGAGAATTGAGATTTGATTTTCTGAATCATGACCATTAGCCCAAATCACTTTATTTATAAATGCTTAATTATGAAATATTTAAACTCAATAGTTTTCACGTTCTGAACTCTTTCTAGATGGACAGCAGGATGATGAAGCTAGCAAAATTGAAGCATTGCACAAAAGAAGAAATCTACTTGCAGCTTTCTGTAAACTCATTGTATATACTGTGGTGGAAATGAATACAGCTGCAGACATTTTCAAGCAATATATGAAGGTAAGCCTGAAGCCTAGTAGTGATACTTCATAAAACTACTAAAATACAGTCACTGTGAATTTTTAAATTATTATTTATTTGTTACTCTACAAGGTAACTGATTCAAAATGTGCAGAATTCAAAACTTCAGAGCTGGTAGTTTGTAGGCTTCGAAAAGTTCTTTTTCTGTAAGAAAAAATGATTGAGATTAATTTCACAGTTCCAGTGTGTGTGTAGGAAAGAGAGAGGAAGGAAACCTGATAATTATTTTAATGTTGATTTAATAGATGGATTTTCTTATCCTGGTCGGTGGTATGTTTTTAATTTGGTTATTAGTTTAGCAGGCATTTTGAGAATCTTCTCACAAACATCAACTCCATGATACCTAGCCTCATCAAATAATTTCAGCTGAAACTTTGTAGAAGAGAAAAAAACCCATGTTTTGTGAGTTCCACCTGCCTGCTGTCCACCCCCTCCCCACCCTGCGCTGTGATCTTTAGATCTGTTTCTGTCTTCTTTAATTATAGAAAACCCTTCTTGGCTCCTGGGATTCACAGCTGCACCATAATATGAGTTCGCATTTTGTGACCATAATAAAGCTTTGCTCCTTAGTGATTACCTTAAAAAATGTAAAATTTGGGCAGCCTGCTTTTTTCTGAGTGCCCTACATATGTTTTGAATCTCTAAATAACTAACTGGGTCTTTATTAAACCTGGAATACTTAAAGAACTGAACAGGCAGCTGCCTTCATTGGAAAAGTTATGGCTATGACACTATCCCTAAGTGCTTCCTTTCAGCAGAGAAAATAGAAAACTCTCCACCAGAGTTGTAGGAGTTACTAAAAAGATTAGATTCTAATCTTGTACACTGAAGGGGTGAACATGTGTGATTAGCAAATGTGTCATGGCCTTGAAGATAAATAGGTCATTCTGCCTCTGAAGTAATACTAACAAGAAGAATGAAAAGAAGTGGATGTACTCTTTCTGATTTGAGGGGATTTTCTCATTTTGGAGGTGGTTTAGGATATTATTTTGATGATGTAATCATGAATGTGTTAGGCTTTTTCCTTTGGAAAGTGTTCAAAAATTTTTTTAAAATGGCAAATCCTAGATGTTGTTTTCTGAAGAATTCAGTAGTTGTAATGTTTTCGACTAAAATACAAAGTTAACTTTTTTTTATTTTTCCTAGTATTACAATGACTATGGTGATATTATTAAAGAAACGATGAGTAAAACAAGACAGATAGACAAAATCCAGTGTGCTAAAACACTTATTCTTAGCTTGCAGCAGGTAAGAATGATTTATAATGTTTTTATGCGTGAAATTCCATGCTATAGTCACGTCCTTTTGTTAAATAGCTACTGTGAGGTATTAATGAAGAAATTCTTACGGAAGGGATAAATAGGTCTACACTGAAACACGTTTTCTGCAACTGTTTGAACAACTGCCAAAAGTCTTCCTGTGCTTACCAAATAATTGTGCTATGAAAGGTGTATGTGAGGGGCTGATGAATATGAAATTAATGTAACTCTGTGATACCCTCTTAACTCTAAAACAACAGTTTGAGTCACGTATTCAGAAACATGTTGTGAAACTGCTGGTTTACTTATTCATGAACAGATAAACAAGGGAAACTGCTTCCTGCCTAAGTGGTGGGGTTTTGTGTTTTTGTTTGTGTTCGGGTTTTTTTGTTTTGCTTTGGGTTTTTTTGTTGCTTTTTTGACTATTCGAAGAAGTAATGGGAAGTTTTGGTAATTCAGTATTTCTTAATGCTTGATAGGGGCTTCACCCATCTTTGAAATTAAAACATGATTTAATGCTCTCTTCAGTAAATGAGCTTGTTTGTGTGGAGACCTGATGAATTCAGTCAAGGTCAGAGTTGGATTCATCTGCTCACATGAACCATCTGCATGAATCTTATTTATAGGATCAGAATGATAAAGCTATATCTCTGCAAACCACTGTAATCCAACATAGATATCTGCTGCTGTTGAAAGGAAAAATGTACCCCAATTTGTCCTCTCTCTCCCCACACTTTTTTTTTTTTTTGACTGGAGGTCATAGAGCCACATAGTGGCTATAGATCTAGATATTGATCCTGGTTGAAAACTAACCAGAAAAAGTTCTTAAAGAAGCCCCTGAGCTGGGTTATCTGTATGGACATTGCCAGTACAAAGGAGGATGAGGACTTTCTTTTTGCTAGCAGCATGACTTTTAGTAGCTGGTGGAGCTGCAACATAAAATATGCAACTAAATACTCCTACAGTTTTTGCTGACTCTTCACCTGAGTTCACAAATTTTTGTGATACTGGGTAAATGCTGTCCTTACTAGTCTTCTCTGTCTCATGAATAACCAGTCTCTTATATTTTAAAGGGCAAACAGAGGAAGTGAATGTAGTAAATACAATTAGGCACACAATGGGGAGGTGGTTATGCAATCCTGATGTGGCAATAAGAATAGTAACATGAGGGGACCCAGATATTATAAAACAAACAAATAAAAAAACCCCATGTGTAAAGTTAAACATGTAACTAGCGTTTTTTCCAGGAAAACACCTTAAAAAGAATCTAACCAGAGAAGAAATGCTAGCAGTGATAGTGGATAAAGGGAATAAGTAAGTTGCAGTGAGCTACACCAACATAAAAGAAAAAACGTATGCAACTATGGGCCAAAACATGTCTATAAATGAAAAGTAAATGTTCATAGCCCTAGTAAGTCTGATTTTGGTTTATTCTGTATTATATGAGAGTGTGAATGGTAAGTGTGTTAGACAAAATTAGGAAATAATAAGAAAAGTGACTATTGAAGAGAATTACGGTCAGATTCAGTAGAATGAGAAAAGGATTGATCGAAGAAAAAAAAAGATTGTAAAGTTTGGAGTGTTCAGCTTTGCCAGCTGTTGATGAATAGTTAAAAGTCTGGTCCTCAGTGGAAAAGTTTCTAGTGTCTTTGGCACCTTTCTTGAAGACATGTTTCCATTTTAGAATTTCTTCATTTTACTTGTGTTTTGAAAAGATACAAAAAAAGGAATTAGGAAGTGGTAGTTTGACTAACTGTAATGGTGAAGACCAGGTGAGAATTTACCCCATTTATTTATTTGCTCTTAGTATATATATCAGGGAATCCTACTAATTTTTAGTGTTCTTAACTCTAGAACATATCATCTAGGAAAGTGCTGAGTTCTGTCATCCCGCGTGTTTACAGTGTGACACGTCCCTGGACAGTGTGCGTTTCATGGATTAACTATGAAGTGCAGTCTCTTCAAGAGTAGCCTTGACTCAGCTTTCCTAAACCTCCATGTTTGTCTTTTGGAGTTGTTGAATTAAAAAAGAAATGCTGTAAACAATTTTTTTAACTGAAACTTAGCTCTGTGTCAGTTGGTTCAAAGTTTGGCATAATCTTTTAATAAAAGCAAATCTCCCTTTTCATTTCATACAGCTTTTCAATGAAATGATTCAAGAAAATGGTTATAATTTTGACAGATCATCACCGACATTCAGTGGCATAAAGGAACTTGCTCGACGTTTTGCTTTAACGTTTGGACTGGATCAGTTGAAAACAAGAGAAGCTATTGCTATGTTACACAAGTAATTGTGTGCTTTATATTACTTCCCTTTTTGTAAACACTTCTTGATTAATATTGAAATATCTTTTCAGTCTTTCAAAATCAGTTTGTTAATAAAAAATGCGTCGGTACTAGAGATGATACAGCCCATTTATAAATTAGGAGATGACTCTGGTTTTGTCCCTGAATTAAAGCCAAATGCTAAATAATGTTCTTCAGCATCATTTTATAAGCCTCTAAATGATAGCAGTTTTGATACTATAAAGTATAAAGTATTTTTAATGTCTTACTCGTAATGGTAAGAACTGATCCACTTCATTGTCGGGGTCGTCTTGTTGGCCTCAGGCAGAAAGCTTGAAATGCAGGTAGAAACGTCATGACAGAAAGAGCTCATCCAGATGCAAGTTATGAATAGTGTTCACTTTTTGCCAGAATATGCTGCTTTCTTGACGTAAAGTGTTCAGTTTTGATAGCTGCCAGTGCTTAAAACTTTTTGTTCAGTTTGTACTTTGTGACTTAATTTTTAACTTTTTCATAGGGATGGCATAGAATTTGCTTTTAAGGAGCCTAATCCACAAGGTGAGAGCCACCCACCGTTAAATTTGGCGTTTCTTGATATTCTTAGTGAGTTCTCCTCCAAACTTCTCAGACAAGACAAAAGAACAGTGTAAGTATTCTCTTAATGTTCTTGGTATTTGTAATGATAACCGTAAAAGGCATACATCTGAATAAATACGTGTTTATGTGTATTGCATTCACCTAAAGTGGAATCTTTGGCACATAAAGAGTATAGTCACAAAGGGTAAATTGTATTTATCGTTGTTATTCTCATTTTATGGTGGGTGAACAGAAATCATATTCTGGATTTGCTGTTGTCAGGCCTTTTTGTTAACTAGATGAAGAGCATTGGGTGTTAATTTTAATAGTGTCTTACCTTCATGTGTTAACATGTTGTTACAGATATTTTGCATCTTTGTAATTATTTTTTCCATTTATAAAGGTATGTTTACTTGGAGAAGTTTATGACCTTTCAGATGTCTCTACGAAGAGAAGATGTGTGGCTTCCTCTCATGTCCTACAGAAACTCTTTATTAGCTGGTGGGGATGATGATACTATGTCAGTGATTAGTGGAATTAGTAGTCGAGGATCTACAGTAAGAAATAAGAAGACAAAGCCAGCAACAGGGAAACGGAAAGTACCTGAAGGTAGAACTTTTCTCATCTTAAAATTTATTAGAGTAGATACTCATAGAAACTACACACGTCGGTCCCTGTTTGTTAGCTTGAGCAAATTTGTATGCTTTAATTTTTTTTTTTGAAACAGGGTAACTTCTGTGCATGTATATGACCTAGTGGGGAAAATACTCATTTGAAGAGTTTGAATAACATAACAGTGATTCACAAAAGGAAATAAAGGCACTACACTGCATTAAGTCACAGAATATAAAAATATTTTAAATAATCTAGCCAGTGATTGTAAATCCAGGCTTTTTGGGCATGTGTAAGACTTTGCGTCAAAAAGTAAAGAAACTGATTCTCAGTAAGCAGAAAGTACATGCATTTAAGTCATGGTTAAACATTCCATTTTAGCCTAGTTTGAAAAAATTTACTCATGTCCTGTTCCCTTCCAGCTGAAGAAAGCAGCAGTAGTGACAGTATGTGGCTGAACAGGGAGCAGACAATGCACACGCCAGTCATGATGCAGACACCTCAACTTACTTCAACAATAATGAGGGAGCCCAAGAGATTGCGACCTGAAGAAAGTTATATGGGTGTCTATCCTATGCAGCCTGAACACCACCAAGCTCCACTCGATTACAAGTACGTAGCTGAGTAGGTCTGCTTTGTGTTAGTGTTCATACACAAAACCAGTTCATGTTTAAAATAGAATAATGGTCTTTTTAAGCACGCAAGTAACGTGGATGTTGGCTCAAAGGCAACAGGAAGAAGCCGCGCGACAACAGCAGGAGAGGGCAGCGATGAACTACGTCAAGCTGAGAACCAACTTGCAACACGCTATGTGAGTGAGACTGAAATGTTTTCTCAGTGGTTTGGGGAGGGAAGGGTTTATTAAATACAGTGTTACTTCTGTATCTTTTAAGAGGGATACCTGTTGTACTCCTTGTGTTTTTCTCTGTCTTAAAATCTTAAGTTGCCTTAGAAAAGCAGTGGTAAAAGTGCATAGTGATGCATTCAGCAGAACAGATCTGTTTGATTTCTTATTTTTGAACTTAAATTCCAGAAAAATGAAATAGTAGTGAGCTTTGTAATAAAGGGAACTGGTTGTTGAACTGAATGCTGTCTGTGGCAGATATATATGATCAATACAACATGTGAAACATCACCTTTATGTGTTCCCACCTGCAGAATCATTTTTAGAAATAGAACATTAAAAATGATTTTAAAAACAGATGTTCAGTATGTGAAGCAGAAAGTTTCTGCTCAGTTTAATTTACTATTTCTTTCTCCTTTGACTTCCAAGTTTAGAGTTCAGTTGCTTTTTATTTTAAAAAAGTATTCCTTTTAAAGAAACTGCTGTCTCCAGCATTTCTGTGATCAATATGGATTTTGGCTGACCTAAACTGGCACCGAAGTTCAGAGGAATTCTGTAGTACCGGTTTTTGTAGAACTTCTGAACCCAAACACACAAAAACCTTGTGAAGTCTTCCATATTGTGAACAAAGATGAAGACAGTCTAATGTTTCTTAAATGAATGTTGCCCTTCAGAGGCCATGCAATCTTACTGTAATGCCATTTACTGCATTTTGACATGCACGCTAGTGAAATGATGTTCCAGAGCTAGTTTAGCTGAGGAAGGGAAGACTAGTTTTAGAAGTTCCCTGCTCTAGTGAAAGCTCTCTGGTTCTACAGGAGAAAAGCGCAAGTTGTAAACTAAAACCATGAACACAGATATTGAGGAGCTTTGCATCTTTCACCTACTTGTTTTTAATTGTTTAATACCAGTACTTCATGTGACATAGTTGCAGTGTTTGTTGGTTTGTGTTTGGGGGTTTTTTTAATATAGTGACACCAAATTGGTATAACGCGAATGACTCCTCACTTGTCTTGTAAGGTCTGATTTAGAGAGTTCCATAAGCTGATCTTTGTCAGCCGTTCTCCCTTGCTCTCTTAGTATCTTCTAGCTGGTTAAATACCGGCTTTTTAAAATAGTAGTTGTGCATTCATTTATTTACTTAATTTCTTTTCTAATGGAATTATCATTTGTTGGCAGTTCCTTACTGAATATTTGCTTTTTAAATGTTCAGATAAAATGTAACTTGATCTAGTGCTGAACAAGACACTTTTTATTTTCATTTCAGTCGACGTGGCACAAGTCTAATGGAAGATGATGAAGAGCCAATTGTTGAAGATGTGATGATGTCATCAGAAGGGCGGATTGAAGATCTCAATGAAGGCATGGATTTTGACACCATGGACATAGACCTAGTAAGAATATTACTTGTGTTTTTAGTGGATTTTGGATTTGTATTTCTGCTTTTAAAGTAGGATATTTGAATCAAATTTTCCTTTTGGTGAAACAGAAAAATCATTCTTGTTGATCTCTGCGTTCTTAAGCGGCTGTGCCGCTATCTGTATACAAGTGCTGTGTATTCAAACTGCCATACAAAAAGCAAGAACGCTCCCTGTAATAATAATGAGATGAATGTTTATCCCCAATAAATTCTTACTACTAGAGAGTTCAACTCCATTTATTACAATTTAAAAACTGTTTTTTTCTGAAATTACAGTTAACATGTTTATTTGCTTGCTTTTTAAAGCCACCATCAAAGAACAGGAGAGAAAGAACGGAACTAAAACCAGATTTCTTTGACCCCGCTTCAATCATGGATGAATCGGTAGGTTAATTTACATAAGAGGAAAATAATGTCAAATCAGTCTTAAGGTTACAATATTCTCGTACTTCAAATTTTAAATGGAAAGAATGCAATCTTTAGGTTGTCTTCATTGGCTTATTTTGGCGGACTGGTACAGTCAGTGAAATATTTCATGCTGTAATTCAGCTTCATAAATTTGAAGCTAGTCGATGTTCTTCGCAAGTT
>VZSC01011562.1:48414-66644 GCA_013398225.1 Steatornis caripensis
CGCAAGTTTATAGGATTTTTGTTCTTAATACTTTATATGTAGCTATGTAAAAATCAAAAGCCTTTGAATCTGAGAAGAAAAAACATCTGGTATGGAAAAGACCCTTGCAGAGGTTGGTAGCAAAGAGCTTTAAAAAAAAAAAAAATTGTACATACACAATATTAACGGCAAGTTTCCTGTTGTGATGAGCTTAGTTGAGTGACTGATCTCATTACCAATTGTCAGCATTGGATGGTTTGTGTTTAGTTTTGGGGATTTTTTTTTAAATTGGCATATTTACTTTTGTGCATAAGTAAGATAATTGAGAAAATAGATAAGAGATAATACAGATATTTGTTTATAGAGATGAGAGGTATTTTTTCTTTCCATATAAAGTTTTAGGTCCAAAACATCCGAAGTCTGTAGTTTCTGCTTGCAGTTGCCCTTTTTTCCGACTTGATAAATCTGCAGTCTCTATTCTCTTTTAAAAATCTGCATGAGGGATTCCTTCTGTCTTGAACCACTTGTAATGTATGCAGCCATTTTTGACCTTGTGTAGCTGGTACAAAATTACACTGGAAGTAACAAGCTGCAGCAAGCCAGCAGAGGACAGTACAACAAGGCTTCCTGGGAATCTTGGACAGCTTGGTGGAATTTGGAAGACGATTATGTATTTTTTACAGTATTGTTGCAGTGTGAACCTGTTCTTGTTATGGGAGAAAGAAGTCTTAAGTACTGTTTTAAATGCAAAATCATATATTTTGTACCAGTAGGCCTTTGCTTTAGTAGTAATGAATCAGATTAGGTTGTGCATCTAGCTGTTGTGTGTTCTGTTCTTGAAGTAACACCAAGAAAGTATATCCCTGTTTTCTGACGTTCTGTTTTAAAATAGTTCTTCTCTTCCCCTTCTTGTTTTTTGATTGATCTTTGTAATAACAGTCACTTCTATTCTGACAGTGCTGAAAATTTGGTCTTCTACAGGTTCATTTAACTGATTTCAGAAACCTTTCAGCTTTTCAGTTTCTAAAACAAATTAAGAATAGTTGTAATAGGTTCACCGTTAGCTGGATTTCTTTCCTATTACTTTATTTCTTCTTTGTCCATCCCACGTGAGCCCAGGATTTGCTAGGCGCTCCTTAGCTGCAGTGTGGGAGCATCGCCACATGATGGCAGCTGGTTACAGTCACATTGCTCTGCAAGCTTTTGGAGCCAGTTCTGAGAGCCCAGCGGTGGCTTGCCTCAGTGTGCCAGCAGAACAAGCTGTTTGCTGTTCCTCTGCAAGAAGGGAGCAGTGGTGCACTGAAAAATGAGTTGGTACGGTCAAGTGGGCACAATCTAGCAAACCTTTCTCCCAGGCAGGACGCAGCAAAGGTGGCGATCCTGGAAGCAGGACTGCAGAAAACAGCTGCATCACAGAACACAGCTGCTCTGTAGCATAAACCCCACCTAAATTGATTTAACTGCCTAAGTGGGGAAACCTGTACTCATAGTTTAGGAGACAACATGAATGTGTATTAAATCAGAGCTGAATTTGTCAGTCAATATTTTAAATGTAAAAAACCCCAATTTCATAAATGCAAAAAACCTTTTCTGAATAAAGTTAATTTGCTTTATTCATATAATTTATTTCAGACGTCCGTTATGCTTGGAGTTGTTGCAGTTGCTTTAATGACCTAGACATAATAAAATGGTTTAATTTATTCAGATGCACATGGTTTACGATCAACATTTTAGTCTTATCTTCTCGGTTTTTGATGTGTCCAGTTATTGCTGGCACCAGAGGCAGTTGTATCTTAGTGTGCTGTATTGTATGATGCATCTAAAGTGAATTTAATATCAAGAACAGTAAAAACTGGTTTGTAAACAGATAAATGTGAGCAGCAATGTTAAGATTCAGGAAAATTTAAGTCTCTCATGGCTCTTTCTGATTTTATAAAGTCCTGTAAATGCTAGGACAGTCACAAGATCTGGATCTTCTGGGGTTTTTTTGGGGTTTTTGAGGTTTTTGGGGGGTGTTTTTTGCATATCAGTGGTGATACCTACTTCCATTGGCATAGAAAACCATATGGCTTGCTCCCACATGGAAAGTGGAGACTGATTCTTCATTTCAGAAAAAAATGTTTTCTTCACTTAGTCACACAGTCTCCTGAAAGTATTTTCATTTTACCTGATTATTGTTTGATTTTTCACTGTCTTCCCAACAGAGTCGATATATTTAATAGGAAATTCTAAGTTTGTGTCCTGGCTAGCTGCTGTGAGATGACCTGTTGCTTTTATGAACCCAGGCACAGCAGCAACCAGTGTATAGAGCGTTTTGTCCCAGGCTTAGTTGCTGGAAACTACACACTTGATTTCAGGTTAAGGCCTATAGAATGCCATTGTCAAAGAACTCTTAAGTTAGGTAACTAACTAAAAATTATTTTGCAATTATTACATAAATAAGTAAAGCACAGTCTTTATCACATTCCTACTGGATCTAGTTAATTTCAAGTGTGGGAAAAATATTTTCTAATGAACAGGTGCCCTTTTCATATTATTCCATAAATCAGAAGTGTGGTGAATCTGGTTTGGAAGAAAAATAAAGTTATAATGCCTTAACATATCTTGAAGTGTCTTAATCTTAAATCATATACTAATTGCTTTGTTTTTGTTAAATGTGTAGTAGACTACAAATTGACACCATTTCTAACTTTTTTTTTAGGTTCTTGGGGTGTCAATGTTTTAATACCAGAGCAGCAAATAAATCAGTGGTGAAGTCATTTTCTAAGTGGAAGAGGAAGTTTTTCAATACAAAATTGTGGTAGATACAGTGAAATTCTGAACAGATTTTTCTCTAAGGAGAATGACATGCTTTCAAGATCAAGTGCATTGAAGGGGCAGTTTTGTTTGCCTGAAAAAAAAAAAAAAAGAAATGTAAAGGACAAGTAAACAATTTGAGGATAAGCTACACTTTTTGTTGGGGAAAAAAAATCAATCTTTTATTTATGTGCTATCAGTTTATTTCCGGATCATAAGAAGTATTCCCTCCGAGTTTTAATCTAACTGTCTGAGAGGTGTTTGGTACAGATTTGAGCCCCTCTCTACACATTTGCTGGCTGTACTAAATAATCATGAGCTCTGCTGGATTGCTGTTTACATCCATGAACTGAAATAATAGATGGATTGGTTTTCTTACAGTGATAGAACCAGAAGAGTGTCAGTATTTTAAATTAAATGCAAACTTGAGCAACAGAAGGTTTGTATTAATTAATCATGGAAACAAAAAACCGTAAAGCAGAATTTTAACAGTGTTTTGATCTGAAAGACACCTTTATTCCAAAAGCTTCATGCTAGCCTTCTCAGAAAGGTCCATAACCTATGAACTACCAGAAAGTAACAGATCTCAGTCATGCTTGCCCATTACCAACCCTGAAAGTTTGCTTGTCCTTTAAGAAAAATGTAATGTTGTGAAATTCCTTCCAGTAGTGCCACTGTATTTTGTCTCCAAATAAAAGAAGCTTATTGTAGTATGTTTGCAGAAAAATTCTAAACAAAAATTATACAGCTTATTAGAGTGTGGGAATAGGGATCTAAATTTTAAATAAAATTATATATATATATAAATTGGTGCTGATTTTATAATTGCGCAGTTTGTTTAGTTTTTTCTTACTTTTAAATTCCAACTTAAAATTATGAGGTTTCAGAAATATATTGAAAGTTTAACAATGTTTAAAAATAGAAGAGCATGAGAATTCATGCTTTAAAAATGATTTTTAAATTTGTATTTTATATTGTTTTATCTATCTGTCTTTGCAAGCAGTCTTCAGGTTAAAGATACTTCTAACAGGTTACAGTACATTTCCTCTGTATGTAAATTAGATTGGATAATAGAAATTCATAAACAACCCATAATATTCTTTGAAAGCTAAGCTTTAAACTTCATTTTGTGTCCATTCACAAATAAATTAAATTTGGTCTAAACCAGAAAGTGAATCTATGCCATTTTGACACCGACTCATTTTGCAAGGCTTAGGCAGCTAGACATCATTTTAAAGGAAATATTAACTTATATTACATATGTATATTTTTTGTCAGTTGTCTCTCAGTTCTTGAGGTATATTATTTTAATCATTCCATGCCTTAATATGCTTGCAATACAAGAATCTCCCCAAATGGGTGAATACAAAAAGGCTTCCTGTTTTTAGACTCAGAAATTAAACATTCGGCTGTGGTAGCCAAAAACCATAGATTATCTAAAGGATCATGATAAAATATAATTATTTTACTAAGTCATGGGGTAACAACAAACTCAGAACTAGATCTGCCTAACTCATTTTACATAAATAAATACTCTCATGTCTAAAAGTACTGCCTATATTGTTTTTCACACCACTGCATTTAATAGAACTGCTGAGAGGACTGTATATATGATTTTAAACTTAAGTTGATTTTTCTTACTCTTGAAGGAGTGTTTCTTTGTGAAAGCAGTTCTTACAGCTTTGTTTTCAACCAGCTAAAAATGTTTTATATATTTACCTTAACCTGTTGTCCTCCACATTCTATTGTCCTAATTGTACTGTTTTCTGATTTGTATTTATGTCTTGAGACAGTAACTTTTTGAATAAAAATAAACCTACAGTATGTTGTATGTTTGATCTTTTTAAATCGGGGTTAGGGGAGGACAGTGAAGAAAGGGGTATGAGTAATGCAAATGTTATGTTTATAGAAATCAAAATCTTTTTCCATGTCTTTTAAGTGTTTGTCTCAGAGTTGGGATAATGTATGGAAAACTGCACTGTTTTATATTTGTAATAAATTGTACAAGTTTTTAAAATGTGAATAAAGCACTAATTGGGTAATAATTTAAAGTAGAAAAGTTAATGCAATCATGATTGTTTTAAATATGCTTTAATTTGAGATAAACTTGTTAAAAGAATTAGTGTAAATACAGAGTGAGCTTTTCAAGAAGTTAGTACCTGCAAATAAAATTTTTAAAATTTGTATAGAACTTTTACATGCCAAGAAATCAATGGTTAATTATTTTTGTGTTACCTTTTTTTAAAGGTGTATCAATAGCTTTTCTGTTGGTTTCTTTTTCCTATTAACTTTTATCTGACGTTACTCAGAATGCTTTTGATTCCAACATTGGAGATATTGTATAGAGTCCAATGGAAATACCACTAGAAGTGTATGCTACTTTCCATTTCTTACGTTTACTATATACATGATGAACATTCTAAGCGAAATTGGTAAGACGGCAAGGAAGTGAGGGGAAATACCCTAAACGTCTCCTCCCCTTCCCTCAACTGCTGAGCAGCTCTGGCTGTGTCTTGAGAACTCCATTCTCTCACGAGAGTTTTTAAAGGAGTTGTTTTAAAATCTTAGAGATAATACTTCTAAACCTTGCTAATGTAACTTTGGATGTTTGGGGTTTGGGTTTTTTTAATTATTATTATTATTATTACAAATGTTAATTCCTGTCTCTAAATCCTGCTGTAAGTTCAATAGTATCTTGTGAAAAATGGTTTTAGTAGGTTCTAAGTTTATAACACAAGAAAAAGACCTTCGCTATACAATGTAGAGTCTGTTCTAGTTATACCATTTTGGTACAGAAGGCTGTACATGAAAGAAATTTGAGTTTTGAAGAGTTTTGAAGAGGTATGTGATAAAAACAATAAACGATTTGGAGAAAGTAAAGCCTGTCCTCTAGTTTCCCAAAGAGGCCACAGAGAAGATATTGACACGGAATAAAATTCAAAGGAATAGTATTCACGTATTCTGTAAAAAGTATTTCTTGATATTAAACAACCAAAGACAATATGTAAGAAGTTAGTGAGTGCTGTTTGTTCGTTCGTTTGTTCCCTTTTGATGGTACGGTGCTGATTCCTGTTGCTTGTTAGAGCCAGTAAATCCCTGTCTTCTCTAGTCTCAATATGGCCGAATAATTGCCCCTTTAAAATTTACTCTGTTTTCCTGATAATTTACATGTACACTTGTCCTAGCATGGGATTTCAGGATACCAGTACTATTAACTTTAACTTCCTACCCATAAAAAGTCTACTGAGTTTTTTGAGATGCTTTGATTCACACTAGAGTGGTGCTGCTTTTCAACCTGTAGCTACCTTTTTTCTTCTTCTTTTTTTTTTTTTTTTGAATACCCGATGAATGTCATGGGCTTGTTCATTCTTGAAAGCATTTGTCAAAATTGTCAGTTTGTGCTTCAGAATTCTTTCGGTAAAACACAAATTGGTTCTTTAAAAAGATCCTTACTCCTACTTAACTGCTTTAATTTAATTTTATTTAATCAATTTATTATACTGAAATGCAGCTTATGCCATTCCCTCGTTTTTCATAATGCTAAGCAATCTCTAGTACTGAGATTGTTTCATTTCTGGTATTTATTGGCATCCAAAAGGGCTCCTACCTTTGACGGAGGTGGGTGATGACATGTACGTGGAAAACAAGGTAATGTAGGACAATACGATTCTATCATAATAATTCTATTGAAAAAGGAAACTCGGAGTGTCAGTTGTGCCTGCCATCTTCCCCAGCTGTCTTTCTGTCCTGTTTCCCCTCTTCACGTTGCTGGGCTTTCTTGAATTTATTTCTTTGACTAAATCTGAATTTTCATATTTTTTAAGAAGTGTTTAACAGCTAAACTTCGAGTCGTTACAGATTCTTTGTGGATGAGTGCCTTCCAACTAGAGAGTCAGTTCCTTTTTCTGTTGTGTTTTCTGTAGGTACTGCCGGATTTTATAGATGTAAATCTTAGTGGCAGCACAGCGGTATGAAGCTATAACTGTGCTCCCCCACCCCCCCACCCCCAACCGGCCAAATGATCCAAGGCACGTTAAAGTGATTGGATGGCTGTGACCGAACCGCGCTGGAAAACTTCCCTGTTCTTCTAGAGAATGTGTACAATTCTTTTTAATGTAATCATGCTTCCCAAAAGTGATTGTGTAGTTTCTGCAAAGCTTTTCCAAGCGTTTTTTTTTTGATTGGAAGAGGAAAGCCCATCATATTTTGCCTGTATTAACTATTTTTGTTGAAGAGGAAGCTGCAGTTACCAGTTTTAAAAGTGGAATTTGTGTTCAACTGGTAACAGCTCAAATTCTGCACTTCAAGAAAAGCTATTTTAAAAAATGAATACAGTAAACTAAAAATAGTAAAACCTCTAGGGGTCCTGGAATACCTCAAATGAGGAAGGGGATGTGAAGTTGGTAGTTACTTCATAATGGCAGTCAAGTAATACACAAAGGTTTTGGAGAAATTGATTAATTAGTTTGATGAAGACAGTTCTTGGGTGTTGAGGTGGGTAATGACAGATCAGATCAATGCGAACAGCGGTGGTTTGTTCCAGATTTGGCAGGCTGTGGACATGCCTAGAATGCTCTCTTGGATAAGCGACCAGCGTCCTGTTTTTTTCTATTACCCTTGAGAGAGCTTTTTTCCTTCTTTTTTTTTCTTTTCTGCATACTAATAGTTATGACTTGTCAGAATTTTAGCAGGGATGATGTCCTTGTGCTTATTTAGCCTTTCTCTAGACTGCTTGTTCAAGACATTTGACCTTAACTTAAACTTCTTTTCCCTGTACCTTTCTTTCAAAATTGCCCGTAACATCTGTCAACAGGCATTGTAAGACAGCGGTTCCTTGGGAATTGGTATGAACGCTGCGCTGTAGTTAATGCAGTCACAGAGCTGTGGTATGCATGACAGGGCTTTGTCTCAGCCTCTTCTGGTCTTGTGCTGCTCAGCCTGAGTATTTCTCTGATAATCAGCGTGCTTCAGCCTCTGAGTACTACGTTGGCAGCTCCACGTGAAACCTCTTATTTACCACACCATATGGCCATTCCAGGAAGCCGTGCAATTTACTGTTGCTTTTTAAATAGCAGTTAAACCACAGTTCTTGAGTGATGTACGTGCAGATCTCTTATTATTTTAACACACTCTTTTCACGGGTTTATTTTGTTTTCTGCTTTTTAGACTGCCGAACTCCACCAAAAGCAGAAAAGCAAACCACATCCACTTGTTTTTCATATAATGCGCAAAAGCACTTGAAGATGTGGCGTATCTTATATTTAGCCAGCTCTTTGTGTTTTTCATCTTAAAATACTGAGCTGTCTTTTACACAACTGTTCTTATGTGTCAACTGACAAAACCTGTCTTCTCATTTTTTCTGTTGCTGGCTTATAATCTTTTGAGTCTTGAAAAGCAGATTTTTTTTTAGGGCGGTTTTTTAACTGAAGTCTTCCATTACAGCCAGGAATTGAAGCGCTCTATGAAACCTAGCGTGGATTAGGGAAGTGGCTTTGTCAGTGAAAACACTATCTTGTCATTTCCATCCTGTTTGAGGTGCTGGTGGTGTTACGCTTTAAGGGCATGTTGTGTAAATGCTTGTAGCTGGAGAAGTTTTCATTGTTTAGGAACTATTTTTCTTGCTCATATCAATAGCTTGTACTTGGTGGAAGCAGCTTGTTTGAAGTGCCATGAAGCTAAGAGGAACAGATGTTCTGTTTAAAGTTGCTTTCATTACAAATTCTCTTTCTTTCTTTCTTTTTTTTCTTTTTAACCTTGCAACAGTTCATCTTCTGCTTCAGAATGACTTTTAGCTTGCATAGTTCTCTAGCTCACCTGGGTTACATTTGTAGATCTGACAGAAAGAACTGGCGCCCCGTAGAACAGAGACCGCCAAGGATGCGGTTTCAGCTGTTTGCGTTACCTTCCTTTTCCTGGGATTTGCGTTCAGTTAACCGAAGAGAATAAGTTGTTTATGTTTGTTGTGGCACACTACTGATTCGTCACAGATGGTGACAGACCCACAGATTTTGTGCATTTAGACAGTTTAGAAGCAGCATCTCTTCACATGCTATTCCTTTGTTTAACACTATTAGATGTAGGTCACTTGAACTTTAATAATGGATCAAAAGACATGTCTTCCAGGCTTTCCTGAAATCCCTACCACCAAGGAAAGTCAGATTTATTTTATTCTAAAATTTGATTTGCTGTGCATCTCGTATTCATTTACCAGACGTGAATGATGTGTAGAGTGGTCCACAGAACCAAACCGCACCGCTCAGTGATGTATAATCAAAAACGCGGTAGCTTGGCAGGGTGGCTCCTGCGGCTGGATAATGACTCCGTTCTACCAAACGCAAACATGCGTACGCACAAATCACAGCACCAGATCTAGTTTGCACCAGCATCACATGGATCTGGAGAAGATACTGTGGGCAGTCAACGTATTGGGCCCTGGCGTGGTTCCTGCTCCGGCTCTGCCTTCTGCATGGTGTCAGACGTGCGTGGTGCCCGTCTCTTTTCTGAAGGGGTAAATGATTGCTACTCTGTTAGCTTGTCGCCAAGCTGCCAGTGGCCTCGCCAGTCCTGTAACCCCGGGTCAGCCACCTTCTGACTCCACCAAAAACAATACCAGAAAAGTTACCTCTGCTGTCCAGTTCATTTTAAATTGATTAGTGTGGTCAGCTTGAGCTGGGCAAATGCAGTCGGGTCTCACCTGCCTGGGGAGTGAGAGATTTCATTTTTTTATCAGAAAAATGTGAGAGAAATAAACCAGCTTGGTTTTGGGCCAAGGCTTTCAAACCATTGTATTATAGGAATAAGATGATTTGATGCACCAGCATAAAGTATGCCTCATGCCCCTGTAGGACTTGCTGGGGGAGAGACGTGGGGACATTTATACTGCTAAGGTTGTACCTGAGAGACCTTGTTCGAAAAGCTCAGAAGATTAGAAGCAGTCCTCACTCATTCCTACTTAACTTTTGAAGAAGTCCTCCTGAAACGAGCACTGAAAATGTCGCTGCTTTTACTCTCCACTCTCAGCTGGAATTTGGAAGGCCCCTCTTACTCCACTGTGTGTTCCTGGTCAGGAGACAATACAAGTCCGTTGCTGTCAGCATCCTCAGGCACTGCTGCAGGTAACGGACAGTGGGCTAAAGTGTTTGTCCCGGGGTGTTGAAACGGCAGGCAGGCAGGCAGATAGAGATGCTCTCTTTCACCTGCATACGGTGAGCAGGGTGATTACTTTCTGAATTCAAGAACAGTGATTCCTGCAGACTTTTTCCATACAATTTTAAGGTACAGAGGAGGGTGCATGTTGCAGGAATTTGGACTGAATGATTTGGGGAGCTGAGCCTTGTCTGTCAAGGCAGGTGCGTATCATTAAGTAAACTGATGTTCGTGGTGCAGCTGATTACAAAGAATTCTGATTTCAGAGGACGATACTAGTAATTATGCAAAGGAAAGCTCAAATCACTGCGGTATTTTCAAAGTGATGCCGTGTAGCTTTTGCAAAAGTAAAATCGAAAGTATTAATTCTGGAATTAATTCTAGGACCATAGAATTTAGGAGTGAGATTTCCCTGACTTTGTATGAGAATCAGATCTGGATAGAGAATTTGGAGTGACTTAGTCACTGAATTTGGCCTCTTAGATTTGTTCACCCATCGGGGGTTTTTTCAGTTACTTTTATTTCTAGTGCTGCTATCCCTGGCTGAGATTCAGCTATTTTTTCTGTGCCACCCTTCTGAAGTACAGGGAGATTTTGTAGTTCTCTATGATCCCTATTGTCTTTTTTAATATCCTCTTGGGAGAACCAAGGCTTTTAAACACTCTTTCAGGATAGCTCTTGACACCTAACACATTACTGAGCGAAGATAACCATATTAACAAACTTGAGACTTTTGTTTGACAGCGCCTAGTCTCCAGCTAGATTGAGGAAGAGCTACGAGTATTTGTTTACGATATACGAAATGTTGTTAAGGCAACAAAATGTTTGTTACAACGTCCAACCTGGTTATAATTTTTAATAAGATTGTCAAATCAGATTGGAAGGGATCTGTAGAGATCATCTAGTCCAGGATCCTTCTGAAAGTTAAGTCAGCCTAACAGTTTTTCCATAGCTGAGACTTAAACGCCATGGAGGATGGCAGTAACCTGCTGCAACTGCCCTCCTGGCTCAGTGGCTTCGTGTACGTCCCAGCCAAGCACCCTCAGCCACAGCCCTTTCCCCTCTTGCCCCATCCAGGAGGAGCCTGACCCCGCGGTGTTAGAAGCAGAGCCGCTGGGGGCTGCCCGCATTGTCAGCCCGCACAGCCTGCTTCGCTTGCCCTCCGAGTAGGTCGTGTGCCCGTGGCCGTGACCACCTCGTGGTCGGCTGGGCTTTCCCAATTCCTCGTGCTCCTCTTGAACTGGGGGCCCAGCAGTCAACGCGCATGACCTCGCCGGAGCAGAGGACCGTAACACCTCAATCTGCTGGCCAGGCAGGCTGCCGTGAAGAAATGGAAGATCATCTTAAAATTACTTAAGCCAGGATCAAGCAATTTTCATATTCAGCTGTCTCAGCAGGCATTTCCAGAATTATGAGGCAAATATATTTTACTGTACATAGTATTAATATATCATTACTTGAGGGAGTATTTAACATTCCGTGTGTGCCTGTCTCATCGCTCAATCTGCATGAGCAGAGATTTATTCCGTCAGAATGAGAGGCGTTGGTCTGGAGAGGAGCGATGCCTCCCCGGCCCCGCAGCTGCCTGCTCCCAGTCAGGCTAACAAATACGGGAAGACTTAATGTGTTAAAATGATCTTTTTTTCTTCCAAATATTTCCAGTTAACTCCGGTACTCGCATGTAAACTCCAAGTATAGCACCATAGGGTAGCAGAGTTGAAAGGTGTGGTGTGGCACGTCCCCTTCGGCAGGGGCCGTAGGTCTGCACGTACGCAGCCTGGGTGTCTCTTTTGGGCAAAAATTGATCTGATTCCCCAACGTGACTGTCGCTGCCGTGCCTGCTTCACGGCTAGCTGCAGCCTGGGATAAGGTCTTTGGTTTGAGGGGGGGGGGGTTCCCCTCTTTCCCCCCCACCCCTGCTTTCCTGACACTTTGTACCTGCAGGTCTTCACAAACCCTAAATCTTTAAAGAACATACAAATAAGCAGAGCTGTTCTTGTTACTTTATTGTAACAAGAAAAAAAAAAACCCAAACACCATTTTTCTAAGGAAAGGTGGTCATGGTGAGCCACTTCAGGGTGAAGATAACATTAGTTAACAAGATTCATCATAGAGAATAACAATGGCCATGAAGAAAATCATCTGAAAGGATACTTCGGGGTTTGGACTGTGAGAGCAGGGTTTCACAGCCTGTGCATGTGGGCTTCGTCCTTCCCCCGTGGCTCTGGAGCCCCAGGAGCAGTCGGAGGGCAGGGCGAAGGGGTGCGTGTGTCGGGGTCTGACCGATCCCAGGAGTGCTGCTTTCAGTACGAAGTGCTTAGTGCTCTGCTCTCCCGCGCACGGCTCTGCAGTGTGCTCCGGCAGCTGTCACCTCTGCGAGAGGCTTTCGCCTTTCAGCGGAGGGGGATTACCTCTGCGTTAATGAACAAAATGGCAAGTACTTTTGGAGCTGAAAGGAATTAATTGCTGGATTAAAATGGGCTGAGTTCTCTTGTCTTAGGAAAACATTAATATGTTAGGAAAATATTAAATTGCAGGAGTCCCTAATAGAAATAAAGGAGCTGGCAGAGTAGAAAGGTACAATGGGAGATATTGACATGGTTTTGGTGGCTGAGAAGTTTGAGAACAGATTGTACTTTTCAGTAGTGTCAGGATGTGACTTACAGATGTTCTCGTTTAGATATGTATAGTGGAAAATGTGTTTTAAGTGCTGGAGCATCACTGTGCTGAAGACGGCTGTACTTCCCACTGGAGAGAAGGTCAGGTAAGTGATGTTCAGCTCCTGGGGAGAGGACTTCATTGTTTGGCCAGAAACTTGAGGAAGAGAGTATTTTTTTGTTCAGGCTTAAGTGCAGCATAAATGTAGCTAAATCTATTCTAGGACCCAGAATAGCCCAGAAGCATAAGTGGCAGTGCATATGCTGCGCAGATGCTCTTGATCTCCCCTTACGGATCCTCCAGTAGTCAGACGGGTGCCTGCGCTTCCGCAGTGTAAAGTGATCCGCTCCAGTAGCGTGGTCACCTTGCTGGGTTTCAAGAGATAGATGGCCACCAGAAGGGCTCCCTTGAGGGACTTGAACCGCAGCACAGATTCCCCACTTTCACGGCAGTGCCTTCTGGGGGAGTATTTGGGCTTCTTTCAGGTCCGTATAACACACGTTATTACGGATCGGTGGGGTTTGAATGCTGTCTCAGCTGGTTGTTCCATTTCCATTACAGGGAGCACTCTCTCTTCGCCATTTCTCCTGTAGGGCCCTTCTCTAGATCATCGTTACAACAGGAGCTCCTCGCCATGGTGGAGTGCTCTCTGCTTGGGGCTTTGGGAAGAGGTTCTTTCCGAATCATCAGGAAAAAAAAAAGGATATGAGCATTAACCTCTCTTGGAGTGTTGTTTTCTAGCGTGTCTTACTGTGTCCTCTCAGTGACCGTCTAGCTGGAAAGAAAAATAAATTCAAAGTTCTGAGCGTGGTCAGCAGGAATTTGAGATGGCAGTTCCACAGAAACCAGTCATCCAACTTCCCTTATTTCCCCAAAATCTCCGTTTTCTTTAGGTATCTCTTCTGAACAGATATATCATGTCTGTGAAGTTTTTCAGTCTGGAAAATACAGATTTATTCCCCCCCCCCCACACACACACCTTTTGTGGTTGCCTGACTTAGCCGGGGCATAGAAGCCCTGCAGTGTGGTGTCGTGGGGGAGCGCCCGCCCTTGCCGCCAGCCCCCGGTGCCTCGGCCCCAACAGTGGCATCGGGAAGCAGTAGGCCCTGGGAAGTGGATACCAGTAAAGCACAAAAGCAGTAACATGAGAAGCCACGCAGCTACTGCCATGTCTTAGATGATGACATAAGATACACAGGTATATTGTTTCATTAATAGCAGTTAATCAGTTCTTTTCAGCCTTGGGTATGAAACTGGCAGCCTATCCGAAGTGCTGTCCTCCACTCTTTCACTGCCTTCAGCTTTTCTTCTCCTAAAATTGTTATAGGTTCTTAACTCGTTAGACATTTGCACAATTAATTGTCAAACATGTTCTTGGTGTAGTGAGAGACAAAAAAAAAAATAATCCCACAGTTTTTATTTAAAACTTGAATAGTTTTAAACTGGAATTTATTTGATTTCACGTTCAGCTCCTGAGCCAGTGTCAGGACCTAGGTAATGCCAGCTCCTGCACCGATTAGGACTAATCAGTGTCATTTAAAAAGGAATTCAGGATCTATCAAACGTGCTATGCTTTCCACTAAATAACGGACGTTTCCGCCTCCACGCTCTCTCAGTGGTAGTTGAAGTCTCCTTGGTGCTGCAGGTGGATTTGTTTTAAGCCAGGCCAAAACTCTGCAGGCTCTTCTTCCAATCAGCGAGGCATCGTTACAGCGATAGAGAGATGTTAGAGGAAGTGGGAGCAAAACCCTCTTTGTTCTCGAGGAATGATCATAAGACCTGGCATGAGTCAGTTTTCTTTGCCTCCATTTTACACTTCACGTACCTGGCTCCGTAAGCCTGGTTCGCTGTTTCACAGCGTCTTTTCAGTGCCGCTGTGTGGAGCGTTGTGGCTGTGGGAGCTGAGCTGGAGACTCAGCACTGGTGTGCTCCCTGGGGCCAGCGCCGAGGAGGGGGATCGGGGCTGCGGAGCCATGGAGGAGGGAGAGCAACTCACTGGAGACAGGCCGGGAGTGGCTGGTGAGCCATGGCAGCACGGGAACTGGCTGTCCTCTTCATCAGCAGGGGAAACTGAGGCGCAGGAGGGCCACTGCTGTGCCCGAGAGAGGACAGCTCTGCTGGTGGGTCCTAGCTCCAGGGGTGGCTGGTGGGTTTTCAAACTGCTCCTTGTTGCTGTCATCAAAAGGGTGTGCTACGCAGTGGTAGCACTCTAGGAAGGGCTCGTGTTGGAAGCTTTCTGTAATAGAGGAATTCTCACCAGCCCATTACATCAAATGCGGAGATGGAGAGGCGTCTGCTTTATCTTGCTTCAAGGGCTGCTGTGTGTCAAGCAGGGCAGTTTCTCACAGCGGGGCGTTAAAGGTTACGCAGTGCTCTGGGTGCAGCACAGATGGAGGTGCTGGAGGGAAGGGTGGGGGTGCAGGCTGCTCCCGAGAACAGTTTTATGGGCTGTCTTGGTGGGATCACAGGTCTGGTGCTGCCCCATCGTACACCAGGTAGAGTGTTTCTGCGTGGGAACTGTGGATGTGGACATGCGGAGACTCAGCGGGGAGAGGGCCGGGTGCTTGCTCAGCAGGTGATGTCAGCGGCTCCATACACTCCAAAGTGAAATTTTAGCAAAAATGGGATCCTCTGTCACTGCAACTGCTCGACAGAAGGCTGAGCTGCGGGGACCGCCAAGCAGGTGTCTGACTTACAGACGTCTTCTCCGGTGCCAGATCGGTGTCTAAGCCGTTGGACAAATTTGCTGGAATCGTTATAGCATCTTGCAGTATTGGTGAAGTCTGTGATCCCCTCTGCAAGGCTGATGGAAGCCACATGGAGCCTCTCACTTAAATTGTCATTTCCTAATCATCTCTTTCAGTATCACAAAAGACCACCTTCTACAACTTCTAAAAGTTTAGGTGCAAATTAAAATCATCCTTCCTCTTGAGTGAGTGCTGCATACGCACATCTGAGTAACGCAGCGTCTCGCAGCCGAGCGCAGCACAGACGTTCTAAATTCAGCATTTATTTCACACCATCTGGGCACATCCGTACAAATGCAGCATCATGCCATGGTACCGAGTGCCTTTCATGGACAGGAGGGCATGCTACAGCCCCCTGCTAGTGGCTTCACAACTTCTGGGAGCCCACCTAGCCCGGAGGCGGTGATGGGCCAGAGCTGCACAACCTCAGGACAGATGGACAAGAAACAGGGGGTGAGAGAGGATGGTGGCAGAGTCACCTGCCAATTGAGTTTGTTAATTTAGGAGCATTTGGACTCCTTTTTGCTGTCTTTTCTGCGGCACAGAGGAGCCCTGTGTTCGTCTTACAACCACAACTGAAGGTGGGGAGTGCTATGGATTGCACAGGGTGTCCACCAAAAAAACCCAACATGTAGGGAAGTGTGAGATCGTGGGGTGAGCTGTGGGCTGGGCTGTGCGGTTGCAGTGAGCTGGGGTCTCGTGTTTGGGGGGACGGACCCGGAAGTGGAGAAGAGCAGGGATGGGAACCACATGAGATACGGGTCAGGAAACAAAAAAAAAATACTGTAAGAGGTGGGAAAACAAGGGAAATTTGTTAATACCAGTCAAGCTGGTTATCTGGCAATTAGGTGGACTTGCATATGTCCCAGGAAAAGAACCCAGTGAGGAAAATGAGCCTGCCAGCAAGTGGAGAGAGATGTGATTGAGGAGAAAGCTGCTGGTGCTGCTCTATAAAACCTGGGCTTTGAAGGAAACGGCAGTGTTGGGTGGAAAATCTGAAGTCACTAAAATGCATTGGAAGTCGCAGAGATACGTAGAAGGCAAAAATCTCTGCAGAAACCTGATCGTTGATGCTGAGGCGGCGGGAGCCCTGCTCAGGTAGGCGAAGGCAGGAAAGGCAGCTCCTGCCGGGACAAGAACAGGCCCCTTCGGCTGGGAGAGCTTCCCCCAGCAGCAGGGCTGTAATGCTCCTCACGGTTGGTCTCCAGCAGCTCCTTGAAGCTCTTCCATCACAGACTCCCACGTGTATCATACGAATGAGATGGGCGCTGGCTCACTGGTTGTAGGTCTCAGTCCAAACCCCAGCAGGCAAGAGAAAAGCTTGTCCGATGAATGCGCTGGGCTCTGCTCCAGGCTCGCAGATCCCGAACGCTATGTGATCCCGTAGGCGAATGCTCGGGCCTTCCCTGAGCACGGAATGGGTTTGCTGGCATTGCACGGTCCATGGGCCCAGCCTCTCCTGCAAGCAAGCGGGGCTGGTTTGAGCCTCCCCGTGCGTGCGGAGCCGTCCCTGGGAGGTCCCTGGGCGCTGGTGCGGTGCGGCTACAGGTGGTGATCACCGATGGCCCCGATCCCACAACCAGGCGACTGGGCAGGCAGCCGAGACCTGGGTGGGAACCTGAGCTCGCAGATTTCCAGTGTGCAGGGCTTGCAGCAGGAGGGGCTGTGCCCCCCCGGCAGTGTCTTTTGGCTCCTGCGTGTCCCGTTTGCTCTTCCACGCAGACACAGGCGGCCTCAGCCTCTGCAACCCGCTGAAACCTGTAAGGAGCGGTGCGCAGTGCCAAGAGCTGGGGAGACCGTGTCATTGTGGGGGTGGCAGGTTTTACTGATCTGCTTAAAATGCAAGTGCATATGGGAATACAGGAATCCGGGAGGGTGATGATAGGAGCTGCGATGTTTTCTCCAAGCAGCATAGACCTCCGAGTAGCACAGATCAGATGCTGAATTTTGGCTGTCTGATTTCACGACACCAGATTAGGAATCCATTTTATGAATGGTTTATCCTTCTGGATTAAATACAGTAAGGCACGTAACGTACTACCTGCTGTTTCGCGGCGAGGTTAATGAGACCTTTCCTTGGTGCTGCAGGGCACCGAGCAGGAACCCGGGGGTTTGTTCGGTGGGGTGTGGATGCCTTGGGGCCCCTCCTCATCCCTGTGCTGGTGGCGGGGGAAAGGACTTGACTGCGTGGTGCTGAGGGTGCTGCTGCTTCCTCCAGGTACAAGGGGAAAAAGAGGAAAAAAGACCCAACCTAGTAAAATAAGCAGCTGTCCCCAGGGTGGGTGAGGGCCCACTAATGCTGTCACCAGCTGAGGGCTGCGCAGGGCGCACGGGCAGCGCCACCCAGGCGGCAGCTCCCCGTTTCCGACCCGCACCGTGGAAGCCGGGAGAAAGGATTTAGGTCTTCCCTAAGAAACGGGCAGCAGGTTGGTGGAAGGCAGGCTTCAGGTGGGGAAGGCTGGGGGGCATCGTCCCCTGGGGGCAGTATTTGGTGGGGGTGGGCAGATCGGTCCCCCCTGTGTACCTCCGGACGCTCGTACTCTGCCGGGCTGGGCTCCGTCCCGTGGGTGCCTGTCTGCCCGTCCCGCGTGGCCCACCACAGATGTNAAGGATATAGGTCTTCCCTAAGAAACGGGCAGCAGGTTGGTGGAAGGCAGGCTTCAGGTGGGGAAGGCTGGGGGGCATCGTCCCCCGGGCGCAGTATTTGGTGGGGGTGGGCAGATCGGTCCCCCCTGTGTACCTCCGGACGCTCGTACTCTGCTGGGCTGGGCTCCGTCCCGTGGGTGCCTGTCTGCCCGTCCCGCGTGGCCCACCACAGATGTCTGTCCTGTTCTTCGTGCCTCGGAGCCTGGATGTGAATACTCCCATGGTCGTGGCCCAGGGCAAGGCCAGCTGGTGAGGAAC
>VZSC01011564.1:0-31123 GCA_013398225.1 Steatornis caripensis
ACAACTGCCTGAAAGGAGGTTGTGGTGAGGTGGGTATTGGTCTCTTCTGCCAAGCAATAGGACAAGAGGAAATGGCCTCAAGATGCACCAGGAGAGGTTTAGATTGGATATTAGGAAACGTTTCTTCACTGAAAGGGTTGTCAAGCATTTGGAAGAGGCTGCCCAGGGAAGTGTCGGAGTCATCATCCCTGGAGGTGTTTAAAAGACGTGTAGATGTGGTACTTGGGGATGTGGTTTAATGGTGGACTTGGCAGTGCTAAGTTAACAGTTGGACTTGATGAACTTAAAGGTCTTTTCCAACCAAAATGATTCTATGATTCTGCTCTGTGACTTCACGCTTTCAGCCATGCT
Organism: Steatornis caripensis; assembly: GCA_013398225.1. NCBI lineage: Eukaryota > Metazoa > Chordata > Aves > Caprimulgiformes > Steatornithidae > Steatornis > Steatornis caripensis. Next base: position 352 of record VZSC01011564.1, read on the forward strand.
CTTTTCCCCGTTTTTGTTACTTCTCTCTTATTTTTGGAACAATAGTTGACTGTTTTCTTTAGTACTGGTAATTTTTATAAAACTGTTTCATAAAAACTATCTCAATACTCAAATCTCAAACTGCAGACGTTGTACAGTGGGTGGCATAGAACCTCAGAGATTTATAAGGCAACATAGGGGGTAAAAACGTAGAATTGAAAAAAAGAAAGGTTCACCGAAGTGATACTTCAAAATTTTAACAACATACTAATTGGTGAAACAAACCCAAAGAAATCAGGTATATCATGGAACTGTCATATAAGATACAGTTGATCCGTGGCGTGAAAGTATGAGAAACAAGCTATGGCAATTACACGTGTTGCGAAAAGTTAATTGCTGTTCTCTAAATTGCAACATAGGCATTTCCTGAAAGCGTGCTGTTGTAGACAAGTCCTTGTACGTCTGTCTTCAGGACTTTCAAGGCAGGGCATTTGAAATATGGCTACTAAGCAGTTCCTTTGGATATTCAAAGGCTTTCTTGGCTGGAGCAGCCAAGGTTAACAAGATCTGTTAGAATATTGTGTTGGAAATGTCATTATTAATAAACCTTGTGGTTGCTGTAGGTGAAGATCTGACATTTTCCATCAAACAGGAGAATCATGAGCTGCTAAAGTAACTGATACCAGGATTTCATAGGTGATCTTCCAATTTGGATAGCTTTTTGGGTGATTGTCAGTTAGATGTTAGAGCCTAATGGAAAAGTTCCTTTGTGAATGAACGCAGAGGCCTCAGTACACAGAGCAGAAATGGCTTGGGGCAATTGAAGAGCCCTACTTAGTGATTTCAGGAGAACTGAGAGCCTTATACCATGTGGCAGTGTTTTAATATCAGCACACTCTTCTATATCAACAGTCCCAAAAGTCAGTCTGTGTTCACCACATGGACTGTCTCCTGGCCAGAAAAGCTGTAGGTGGTATACTTCCCGATGGCGGAGAGCAGGTGCCGTGTCGTTCACTAAAAATGTATCTTTCGTCACCCTCAACTTCTGAGCCCACTGCTTATCAGATCAGATCCTCAGTGCAGTCTTCTGTCAGCAAATGGATGAACCCTCCAAAACAATGCAGTCAGTGAAGCTGGTCCAAGAAACGGTTCTCTGGAAGCAATCAGTAATTGTGATCTTCTTCCCCTGGGGTAGTTAACTGTTAGTTAACTCTGCAACCAGAAGTCAAGCAAAATTGCTAAGCAGCATCGTGAATGGTTTGCAGAACTGGCCCTGGGAAACTTGTCAAATACTTTTGCACAAGTCAGTAAAGAAAAGCAATGACTGACATTGCAGAGCAGAGCATCCTTTTCACCATGATGGACAGATAGCAAGTTGAAAATTATGTGAGATACCTCCCAGGGGAGATGAGTTAAATGTGCAAGGAGAAGACCGGTAAAGGTTTTACTAACTTGACTATTGCTGGAACTGATGGGGAGCTTCTAGTAGGTATTCCCAGGACAAAGTGAGAAAAAGTCCACCACGCTTAAGGCCCAGCAGCAGTGTAGAGGAGCAAGGTTACCCATCAAAAGGGGCACATATTTACTTCAGAGGAAGCAGCAAGTCACGGTGAAGCACGCATTCATCTGATGTAAGCTACATCTGTGCAGATGTGGTACTGTATCAGCCCAGTGGTATGCATGGCAATTTTCCGCATCGTCTCATTCGTTGTGAAGTAGATAGCTCCTTTCTCACCCAGGCAGCGCTATCTTCATACCTCTGCCATAAGCACGGAATGAGACAGGAGTGGATATAAAGAATGTGGTCTAGCCAACTCTGTGGAATTTTTGTCAGAGCAGCTCTGTTGGTCAGGGATATCATAAAACATGGTTTATGAGTGACAGAAATGTTCTGGCAAAAGATGTGCATCAGTAGTTGTGCTGAATAGTTCTACTAACAGAAGCTCTTCCTTTATGTGTTGTAGCTACACAGCATTTTATGATAGATGACTGGAGCTGTACCATGATGTCTTCACATGTTTCAGTCTTGGCCTAACCCAGAATTCAGACATACGAGGTTAAATTCACTTTGCACTGGTCACCTTAGTTCTGGCATTTTCTGATTTTTGACAAGTAAGAGTATGCGGTCTTCCTAATATGCTGCTGCTCTTTGTACTTATACATGTACATATAATTCAGGGAAAGGGGAGAAGTATAATAGTGGCAAATAATGTGTATGAAATACTGATTTGTGGACAGAATTAGCCCATCTGCATGTCTAAAAATAAAAAACAGATACTTGTATGTATTCTGTATTACAGCTCCATCCAGTAGAAAACCAGGGGACCCTCTGGTTATTTCTGATATCAAGAAAGGGAGCGTTGCTCACAGGTAAGACATTCACGCTCCCAGTAAAAATCTGTTTGCATTGCTGTGGTTTAACCCCAGGTGGCAACTAAGCCCCACGCAGCCGCTCACTCACTCGCCCCACCCCGGTGGGATGGGGGAGAGAATTGGAAGAGTAAAAGTGAGAAAACTCACAGGTTGAGGTAAAGACAGTTTAATAGGTAAAGCAAAAGTCATGCACGCAAGTGAGACAAAACAAGGAATACATTCTCTGCTTCCCATCGGCAGGCGGGCGTCCAGCCATCTGCAGGAAAGCAGGGCTCCATCACACCTAGTGGTGACTTGGGAAGACAAATGCCGTCACTCCAAATGTACCCCGCCCCTCTCTCTTCTTCCCCCAGCTTTGTATGCTGAGCACGATGTCATCTGGTGTGGGATATCCCTGGGGTCAGTTGGGGTCAGCTGTCCCGATTGTGTCCCCTCCTAACTTCTTGTGTACCCCCATCCTACTCACTGGTGGGGTGGGGTGAGAAGCAGAAAAGGCCTTGGCTCTGCGGGAGCACTGCGCAGCAGTAACAAAAACATCTCTGCATTACCAACACTGTTTCCAGCAAAAATCCAAAACCTAGCCCCATACTAGTTACTATGAAGAAAATTAACTCTATCCCAGCCAAAATTATCACAATTGTGTAGCCAGCCAGACTCAAGTTAAATAGAGGGAGCTTGTAAGAGACTTGCGCTTTTGTTTTGTAAACAGTGGTTACAGATGAAATGTCCAGCGTATTAAGAAATAATTGTTTTAAAATCTATCTTCTTTCTATAATAATTTCCATACCTTCTAAGATGCCTTGCTTTAAGGTTACTAGAATTTCATGTAAGCTTGTTTGCTTGTTCACAGAACTGGGACGCTCGAACTGGGTGATAAGTTGCTTGCAATAGATAACATTCGACTTGACAATTGCTCAATGGAAGATGCTGTCCAGATCCTTCAGCACTGTGAGGACCTTGTAAAGTTAAAGATCCGCAAAGACGAAGATAATTCCGGTATTAACAATGAGACTATTGCAGATTCTTATGTATTTTCAGGATTTTTAGAACATGGGTTTATCCTTTTGCATTTAAATTTTAGTGAAATGTTTTTTCTAAACATGGCTGATTTATGCTAATGCTAATCAGAAAATGTCAAACTAAAAAGAATTTTAATGGTATATAAAGTTTTGAATTGTCTCAGTGGCTGCATTGCCTGCAGGAGCTGCACTGCAGAATGAGGTCTTCAGTTTTCTGGAAAGGCAATTTACTCTCAGGTGCAGCCATGTGAGGTTGATCTCTCTCTTACCAACATATTGAGATTTTCTCTGCTTTTAAGATTGGAACCATAGTTAGCAAAGTATGAATCCACAGACCTCACAGTTCGCCAGCAGAGTGGTGAAGTGCATGCTTTATCCATAAGCTTAGAAACTTGACTTCAGTATGACTGTTCACATGCTTAAAGGTAAGTGGTACTTTACACGCTGTGCTGGATGGCAGATGAGGAGCCATGTCTGATCAGCCCAGTGGAAGCAATGGAGCTGCCATCATTTTGCACACTTACATCTATTAATATTCCTGGATCATCCCCGTTAGTGATTCCATAAAAGCAGAATTTCTACCTGGAGATAATAAAGCGAGTTCTGTTATGCATTCTAGTGGCAAAGGAAATTAGACAATTATTACTACCATTACTGCTGGGATTTATGTTATAGCGTTGCACAAAAGCATGAACTGTAGATTCACTTGTCTTAAGCTCTATACAGTCTCACAGCAAAAAGGCACAGCCTGCCACACTTCATTATTTAAAATCACATGCAACTATTGAAATGGTGTTTAGAAATGCACTAGAATGCTCTTTTCCATTAATTGCTTTGAAAGCAAATAGCAAGTGTCTTCTCAGTATGATCAGTGCAAAGCACAGGCAGATGCGTTTAGCGCCTTGTGCAAATTGGCTTTCAGAAGTAAATTTTGATCCAGCAAAGTGAATGGCCACTGCTCGGCAGGATATTGTGATTAGGTCCCCACAGGTGGTGAAGTGAGATTTGCTACACATAGTTGGTCGTCTTGGAGAGAGGCTGGCCAAACTGGCCGTGGGCTGTACATCCAAAGGCACACCCGACTGACAGTTGCTTTGCAAAACTGAGCAAACCAAGTATGTCATGAAAAGCGAATTGCAACTATACTTGCAGATTGACAGAAAAAATGCCTGCAGAACGAAGTTCGAGTTTTCTCCTGCACAAGAAGGGGTCAGTCTTTTAAGTGTCCATGGCACCTAGGATCCCTCTGTCACATTCTTCCCCTCATTTGGAAGACTCCCTCTCACTAATAACCCTTCAGAGAAATTACCAACAGACCATAGAAGAGGGACATGAGTTAGAGCCATGTAGAAGTAATAACTTCTCCCACACTTTTAAACACTTGTGAATTTGTCCCTTGTTTGTCGTGTCATCCTCCCACTCCCTCTCACCTTGTGCACTCAGTCTTTTTCTAGGACAGCTTCCATTTCCATTGAAGTTGATACACATTTTCTGTTGCTGTCACTGAAATATAGATTTTAGTCTCCACCCATGTAAAAGAACATATTTGCTCTCTTAGTTATTGCACATCATGGTAGCTGGTACAGATTTTAGTCTAAGTAGGATTCTTATTCCATGGTTTTCTTTTACACATTGACATCGCTTATTTTACAGTTACATCAATATCAAGATTCTCAGACAACTACAGTGTCTTATCCAGACATGATTGTGTAACTGAGCAGATTCAAATGTAAATGGACAGCTACTCAGAGACCTACTGAACAAAATTCTCTATACAAATGGTTCTCGTAACAGTTGACTAAGTGTCAAAGTGTAATTGAAAGTACTTATAGCAGATTTCAGGTTCTTTGAAATCTAAAATGAATGTCTCCTGAAATGCTAAAGAAAAATATTTTAAAAAACAGTGGCAAAACAGTAGCAAACTTGTAGCAAAACGAGTACCTCCATTGAAATAAATTTTTGTTTATTTGCCGTTAGTTTATTTATGAATGTCTGTTTTCTCAGAAAGGGAAGAAATGTGCTTCTCAAACTCAACAGAAAAAAATCATTAATAAATTCCCCAAGAAAAGAAAAGCTTGATACTAATAGATGAGCAGACGTGGAGCAATCCAAAACAATTTCTAAATGACAGAATGAGATTAATTTAAACTTTTTTTAACCTCTTATGGCATGCTTTTTTGAGGAGGGAAGGCACGGAGCAGTTCTTCCTCCCTAGGTTCTTGTTTCCTCACTGTCCTGCAAACTCTTTCTTTTGATACTCATTTTAAGGTATCTCTAGCTTCTAGTTCTTCTTTCTGCCTTCTATTTTTCCTTCCTCTGCTCTCTGTCCTACTCCTCCCTTCACCAGACAGTTCTGTGTAGCTCAGAGCTGTGTTCCTCAGAGCCAGCCATGCAGGTGAGGCCAGCAGCAGGGTAGTACATGTCGTGTGCTCTTCTTTGCGCTTTTGTCTGTATTGATCAGATACTACTCTGAAGAGAAGAGACTAGTGGACAGACCAGAGGCGCTGCAGTGCAGATGGTCTGCTTTCATTAAATGTGGTTTCCAAGAATTATCCGCAATTCCATCACAAGAAAAGAAAGAAGGAAAATCTCAAAAATGCAAGACCCAAACACATAGTAGTTTGATTATATTTCCTCCCCAGATGGAAGTACGTTTTCAGCAGTTTTTCTCTTTTTTTGTTTTTCCTGCTAACTTCCCAATCTGAACATAATTCTGTCTCTAATTAAGCTAACGGCTACCACCGTTTTTTGCACCCTTTCACAGCAAAACTGGCCTCTGTTGTGGATTCAGGCTGTATATATGCCATGTTCTTGGATAGCTTGGATTTCTGCTGCCTGGAAAGAGCGCTGAAGAGACCAGTGTAGCAGTTTGACATTTGTTGCATTCTGCCATTAATTTTCTTAACTAGGGCTAACCAGAAGACAGACATAATGGACTACTCTTCCCTGCTAGTCATTCACCAAGATCTGTAAACTTCCAACTCTTATGTGTCAGGGCTGCTGTATGATTAATAACTTCTTATCCACTTACTGTTGATAGCGGAGAAACACCAGTATTGTGTTGACCCTTAGCAAATTGCAGCTATTACAGTTTCAATTAACTCGGTGGATTACTTTTCATCCTTCAGTTGAAGTCTTGTACCGTGTCAATGCCACACCTGTGTAAACATTATCATCATTAGATCCCAGAGGATTTGTCGTTATTCCGTAAGTGCCCTAGCAAGCAGGCAAGAGCTGCCGCTCTTCTGCTGTGCAGTGGCAGGTTATGTGCTAGCCCACTGTATGCCAGCCATAGGCTTCCAGTGGGGTCTGAGGAGCTGGGTGCTTCTGGAAGAGAGCACGTTAGATAAAGCATAGTTGACGTGAACTGTTGCAAAACTCTGATTATATTGCCCCAAGTAGGAATGAAAGGCCAACGCTAGGCATGAAAATCCCAGTATTCTTTGCTGAATAAACACCACTAGTTCTTCTCTTCTTTGATTCTCTATGTGTACCATTTTCTTTATGTGGGTAGCAAGGGGGAGATAGGAGGCAGCTGGGGTGGGGGGAAACAAAAGGCCTAAATTTTCTGCAAATTCAGAAGAAATAAAGTAGCTCCAAAGATATTAGTGTTTCTCCAGCTCTACTTAAGTACCATGTTCAGCATTAGGAGAAAGCAACAATGCAAGTTACCTTTTTTCTTTGAAAGTTTTTATATCTACAGGAACAGCAACTGGAACATTTGAATTTTCTAACTTGTCTCAGTTTAGTTCTAGTAACATTTACAGAATGTGCGTCGTAGACGTTTTCCACACTCGGTGAGCTGTTTGAAATGTCGTTACCTACAGATCTAGGAAAAGTTGCCCGCCAGGCCAGATACCCTGGCTGAATACTGATATCAAAAGATGTGCAAGGGAGCATTTGTTATTTTGATCTGAGGAGGAATCTGACATTTTAGATTTTAAAATATCCCTTCAGAACTCAAAGATACTACAGTTGATTCCTCTCCTGCCGTGATATTTTTTTCATAATATGTAAAGAGCATGCACTGTGTAAATGCAGGAGCCTTTCTTGTTCCTGCACCACTTGTTGGGTATTGTTTAAGGAAAATACATTGTATTTAAGCTCAGCACAGTGGTGAATTCTTCTCCATTTCTGATGATTGCTTGGTGAGACTAAAATTTGAAAGTAATGCAAATGACTTTATTCAATATAACGAAACCAAATCTAATGAAGTTATTGTTCAACTTAGTTGATAATTTACAATTCAGAAGCTATTTTTGATTGTGTTACAAAAGCTTAAAACTTGTCCATCAAAAACATGGGATATATTTCAGGTTCTTTTAGTACGACAGTCACTCATCTTGATCATGACTTTTGACTCTTCCCACAAATCTTTTACGGAAGTTTGGGTCTAAAACTTTTGAATTATCTTTGATTCTAAATATCTTCCACTCATTTCAGGAAACAGATGAGTACCAGTATTTATACAATCATATTAACTCATCTCTTCTCTAATTACGTGCCCTTGCGGCAAAGCAGACCAACAGCCTCCTGGGCTGCATCAGGCAGAGCACTGCCAGCAGGTTGAGGGAGCTGATCCTGCCCCTCTGCTCGGCGCTGGTGAGACACACCTGGAGTGATGGGTCCATTCCCGGGCTCCCCAGTGCAAGAGAGACATGGACATACTGGAGCAGGTCCAGGGAAGGGCCACAAAGATGATGAAGGGGCTAGAGCATCTCTCCTATGAGGACAGACTGAGAGAGATGGGACCTTTCAGCCCGGAGAAGAGAAGACTCAGGGGGGATCTTATCAACATCTATAAATAGCTGAAGGGAGGGTGTAAAGAAAATGGAGCCAGGCTCTTTTCAGTGGTGCCCAGTGACAGGGCAGCATGGAATGGGCACAAACTGAAACGCAGGAGGTTCCTCCTGAACACCAGGAAACACTTTTTTACGTGAGAGTGACCGAGCACTGGCACAGGTTGCCCAGAAAGGTTGTGGAGTCTCCATCCTTAGAGATACTCAAAAGCCATCTGGAGATGGTCCTGGGCAACCTGCTGTAGGTGGCCCTGCTTGGGCAGGGGAGTTGGACCAGATGACCTCCAGAGGTCCATTCCAACCTCAACCATACCCTGATTCTGTCATAAAATAGCCTGAAGTTACATTTCAATAGGAAGGAAGATAAAAAAGATTTTAAACAGAGTAAAATCTAATCTCAATAGAATGAGGAGAGTTTTTCTATTGACTTCAATGTAATCAGGTTTTGGCAATAAGAAGAAATTGCACAAGAGAGACTTCTTTTTTCAAAATAATAAGATTAAGAAGTGTATCTGAAATGTAATCCTTTGAAAGTGTTGATTACCTGTTACTAGACTGAATGTGCTGTTTTCTTCATTCCTTCTTTCATAAGAAACCAATTGCATCCCCTTGGCATTTATTGCAGATGAACAGGAGAGCTCTGGAGCAATTATTTATACTGTTGAGCTCAAGCGCTATGGTGGGCCTCTTGGCATTACAATCTCTGGTACTGAAGAGCCCTTTGATCCCATAATCATTTCCAGCCTTACAAAAGGAGGATTAGCTGAAAGGTAAATTGGAAAGCAAATTACTTTTAAGCATTCCTTTTGTCAAGTTGAAGATTTATTTTGTTTACCTGAACATGCTAATTTTCATGGTGAAACAATTTTTTTTTTATGATTCTCCAAATCTGAGTTTATAATCCTTTTGCTGACACTTTTTGATCATTGCCAAGTTCAGGAGCATGAGGAATATCTTAACAGGATGTTCTTGGCACATACTATACCAGACAAAGCAGAGGATTGTGGTCCTTATTATAAATCACCTAGGAGAGACTAGCCAGTCAAACTGCACAGTCACAGGAACATTTTATCAGCCTTTTAAAAGCAATTGCCTTGCAGAGTAGAATAGGTAAGGAAAGCACTTCATGTGTCTCAAGTTTATCTGAAAATATGCCACTTACTGTATACACACACTGCGTCATACGTGCACTTACGTACACCATAGCGAGCATTATCTGAGGAGTAGAAATGCTTCTCGTGGTAAGTGATGTATAGAGAATAATGAAAATTCTAAGGTTTTCTATCAGCTGTTATTTCTAGGATAGGCAGAGTCATTGCAACTCGCACCTTTGGTGGTGGTTTCAGAGAGAACTTCCAGCGCACAAAACACGGTATTGTGTGCAGCCAGAACAGACGGTGCGTTTCCACAAAGAGAATTTATTTTCATCTCTTGATACGATCCATCCTGAAAGCCACACTGGAGAAATAGCTGGTGATTTACTCACACTGCCATTATCTGTTATGTTGTGAGACTTCTAAAAACTTGACTCATTTCAGAACTTAGTGAGCTGACTGAGATTGCTCTCAAACAGGTGAGCTGCAATGAATATCACCCATAGGTGATTAACTCAGCTACTGCAGTAACACAGAAATCCACATCTCCATGCCTCAGCTCCAGCTATTGTCACTACAACAAAGGTGACCTGCTTTAAGTGTTTCTAGCAAAAGAATTTCTCTGTAGCACAGCTATAAAAGCAAAATGAAAGAAAGAAAGGGAGATGAGACTTTTGTGCTCCAAATATGCAAAGAAATTGCCTTTGTTGCTTTTTATGCTCCTCGGTGTTTTACTTTCTTATTGTAGGACCGGGGCAATTCACGTAGGAGACAGAATCCTAGCAATAAACAGTAGCAGTCTGAAAGGAAAACCTTTGAGTGAAGCCATTCATTTACTACAGATGGCAGGAGAAACTGTCACCTTGAAAATCAAGAAGCAGACAGATGGTGAGTATGGGCAAGGGTAGCATCAGTGGTCTTTAATGCGTGTGTGGTTAAAGATTAACAAGCATTTAGGCCATCCTTGGAAAAACATTGTGTCAGTAGTAAAAAGCATATTCTTAGAACTGCAGTAAGGCAATGACCACCACCTCCTTTTCTTTTTTTATGATCTTATTCAGCTACCAGTCCCAAGAAATTTTCTGTCCCTGTGGGTCACATAAGTGAACTGAGCGATGCTGAAGATGAAACCTCTGCTGCACAGAAATCTGGCAAACTCTCAGACATCTATTCCACTACAGTCCCAAGTGTTGACAGCGCAGTAGAGTCGTGGGATGGCTCTGGTATCGATACCAGCTTTGGAAATCAAGGTACTATCAAGAATGCAATTGGCATTTAAAGTAGAAATTATCACCTTCATGGTTGACCTTCCCTTGCCTTAAAGAGAGCTTTATCTGTACCAGCTTTAAGCCTTGTACTTTGTAGTGTGCCAGTATCTCATAACCACACACCTCGCCAGGCAGCATGATTTCTTACGCTTGGCCTGCCTCAGATTCATTATTTATGACAACGTGATGTGTTATGAAGCATTCATCAATACATTAACAGGCTTTTGTTAGCTTTACTGATAATCTGAATAGCCTGGTCCATAGCTCATCCACAACTAAATGAGTTTATCCTTCAAATACAGATCAATGCAAGGCACAGAACACACTGAACATGTTCATGAGTTTGATGCTTATATGCAGTAATTTTTAACTGACAACAGATTTACTATAAGCTGCAGAAGGGGGAACATCAGGCATTGCTTATGATTTGTAAATTTTCTGCTTCTTCCTCATTCCTGCAGCATTAACATCTGACTTTCAGCCCTCAAAAACAATCATTCTGTTTAAAGCCGTGATTTTCCTTAACGCTAAATTTTCTAATTCTGTTTGACTGTTGTTTTATATAGAATTTTCAAATAATTTCATTTTAGTTCGTAAGACACATTTCTTTAGGCAGTGAGGGATGTCTTTTTAGGACACAGCTATCAGGCTTCAGGATACATCTTGTAATAGTCTAGATAACAAGAAAGATAACTTCCACACAGCTTCAGTATTTTTTTTAACTCTCTTTAAAATGTTTATTTCCATAGTAAAGCAGGTATTCCCACTACCTGGCAGGTACTTGGACATATTATTCAGTACTCAATGTATTGTGCTGTATTCCCCCTGTATAATTTGTATTTCACTCTAGTTAAGAGTTGGGATGAATTTGTCCCTTTAACTGGTTTGGTCAGTTTATCACAATAAATCATGTTAGATTTTAACCTGATATTTTTAAGTTCTAAGGAGAGGTATTGCTGAAAAGGTGCCAAAATGATAGTTCTCATTCCTTGGGTGAATCAATGATATTTGGAGCAAATTATTCATCTGTGGAAAGGATTGGGGCCCAGACTGCTTTCGTAAGTCCTGATGATTCGGATGCCATGGCACACCTAAAGCAGGTTTTTTTCTAACACTCTGGAAAAAATCAGCCCAGACTTGCATGGGTACGTGGCACTGCTAAACAGCCTGAGTGTAGTCAGATTTGCCCCTTGTCCCTTGCTGTGGTACTAACGTGACCTACATTTCTATGAAAGTTCATTGTGTCTTGACCTGTCGACTTTGGCTTCTCTCCAAACCTTTCTTGGCATAATTGAGGAGCTTGGGGAATGTTTCTGGAGCACCAGATAATGCTTTATCCTATTAGTTGCTAATTTAATGCTGTTAAGCAGTCTTTTCTCTCCTTGAATTAATACTCTATTTTGTAGCTTTGTCTAATGTGTGTCTGCCTTACTAATCCAGAGCCTTCCTCCCGCAGCAGTCACATTTTCACAACCAAAATCCTTCCTAGAATCTGGGAGTATGTTAATGTCTGCCAATTAGCTGGTAAATGCACACAACTCTGTAGTTACATGGGATTTGAGGGAAACAGGTCTGGACTGATTTGTGGAAGCAAACTGCCCTCTTTAGAGAGGTGACAGCAGTGGTATTTGTTAGTCGTCAACAAAAGAGAACTTCCTCATCCAACATGCACATCAGAAAACACCAACTATAGAGCTAGAAAAGGAGTATGTCAGGATGAAATATATATGTAGAGAGAGCAGCTCTACTGTAATCAACTTTGCTTACCTGATCAGCATCAGCTTGTGACAAGTCGATCCATGTGTTGTTCTTGATACATCACTTGGAAGCCAGACTGTCTGGTTCCTACTTGGAATTCAAATTATTCTTAATTCAGTTAAAGAAATACTATGGAACTAATACCAACATTGCTCGTATGATAAAAGCACCCAGAAATAAACTCTTCAGGTACAAAGGCCATCTGATGCCACTTACACATCCTTGAGATACTTGGAAATGGACCATAGAGAAATCACTTTCTGCAAGGTGATGTTTCCAAGGGTGTATATTGGTCCCGGGCACATGTGCCTATCACGAGAAAAGCCTTTTCTCAGCTCTTGCAGCCCTAGCTAAAAGCAGTAGCTCTGCCAAGTGCAAGTGCCCCTTCCACAAAGGGACGTGGGTACAGAGATTCCCATGTTGCCCTTTATGCAGGTCAGTGCAGGGCTGTGACAGCACAGTCCTGCTCTTGTATTAATGAGTCCTTGCCTCAGCGGTGCCGAGACAGCTGCACTCCTTGCTGTTCTGGCATTACTCCAGTTAGTGCTCACTCGAGAGCCTCGCCACCATGCCATTCTACAGATTAGTAGTATTGTGCATAATTAACACTAATATGTCACTAATTTTTGGCTGCATTGCTTCCGAATTTGAGAAAGTTACCAGGAGGAAGAAAAAACTATTGCCAGTCATCTGAAAAGTCGAGTTGATGGGTTTTTTTAATGCATCCTTGCAAACTCTCTTTTCAGTAGATCTGAAGCACATTTTTCTTAATAGCCTAGGTTTAATTTTGGGCGTTACATACAACCATGTTAGCACATAGTTAACACATCCATTAGAGACGTGATTTATTCACTAGAATTCAATGTATGATGTCAAATTGGAAATTGATGAATTGTGAAAATGTCCAGAACTAAACATCAGAAGCAGCTGAGACACAAACAGTAGGAGAACAGTGTAGGATATGTTTAAGATTTTACTTCGGTGGGCTTTCACAGGAGAAGCTCTAGAGTACCCCTAATTTCAGGCATAATTTAATTTATTCTAAATATCTGACTACTACCGCAAAAAAAAAAAAAAAGGTAGCAATCACGAGTCCACATCCCAAGTTCTAGAGAACCTAGCTCGGGAGATGTGTTTTTCTGTCATCACAACATATACAGTGCTGTAAATACGTAATTCATCTTTTTAGGACACAGCTATCAGGCTTCAGGATACAACTTTAATGCCTATGAATGGAGGAGTCCTAAACAGACTAGTTTGTCCCCTCCAAGCAAACCACGAAACCACTCGTTTCATGATACAGGGCTGAGTGATGACGAATGGGACCGACCTACAGCAAGCAGGTAAGTTCACGTACAAGTTTCCGTTTTCTGATTTGCAGCTGCAGCAGTACCTCAAAAATGGACACGTACTGTCTTAAATGAAATTAGATTTTTCTAATGCAGCGGTAACAGCTCTTCCTTTAAATGTGAGATGCAGGATTTATACTTAATGAAATTTATTAAGGTAGACTAGTGACGTTTATGGAAGACTATGATACCAAGACATATTTATTTTGAGATATTTCAGACAAAAAACCACTTTATTTCTTTTTTATCTCTCAAGAATAAAAAACCAAAACAATTAGAGCATTCCCCTGGGTAAGCTTCAAAAAAAACCTGCTCTGTTTTCTGCTCCACAAAAATAAACCTACAAATAAAGCAGCTAAAGAAAACTGGCATCTTAATCCTTTGTCTTCCATGAAAATTCTTCATATTGGTTTGGGCAAAGAAGCAGAAATTACAGTCTTCTTTTGTAAATGCTTGAGACGTGTGCAGTGATTCAGTAGGAGAACAAAGCAACGCAGGTAGAAATGTCTTGTTCAAAGATGTCATAGTTTGCCTTCCTCCTTTTCTGAGAAGTAAATGTCCTCTTCAGTGAATTTCTCTGTAGGCAAAAGAACTTCCCGAGGGAAAAATGCTTAGTTGACAATGCTTGGAGATAGTGAAAGATCCCCAAACCCAAAAGTCTCTTATTCTCTGTTCTAAGGATGATCCAGCAGTGGAACCACTGCAGAGACTTAGGTAATTCCTGCCAGAGAACAGTTCTTCCTCAGAGAAGGGAAGACAGACAACACAGTCAAAAAGATTGCTGTGCTCTTTGTACCCATCCTCAGGACTTGCAGACACACAGACACTTGTCTTCATTAGAAACACTGTTTTTTGATGTAGCAGCACAATGAGCCTGAAATCCCAGTCTGTGAGAAATTCAAGGTACTAAAGAAAACATTTCTGGTTCCTGTATAAACATACTGGATAAGTAAATCCATAAGGCCCAGTCTGTTAGCTTTGAAATACAAATCAAGGCAAGGCTTAGATGCCAGTGCTGCTTTTCAGGATCTGAATGACAAATCTTCTGATAAAGCAGGTTGTGCAGTGCATTTTGTCTGGAGACGAGTCTGGCAAAAGATGATAGCTAAGATCTGGGCANTAAAGAAAACATTTCTGGTTCCTGTATAAACATACTGGATAAGTAAATCCATAAGGCCCAGTCTGTTAGCTTTGAAATACAAATCAAGGCAAGGCTTAGATGCCAATGCTGCTCTTCAGGATCTGAATGACAAATCTTCTGATAAAGCAGGTTGCGCAGTGGCATTTTGTCTGGAGACGAGTCTGGCAAAAGATGATAGCTAAGATCTGGGCAAGTGTGTACTCTCAGTACATATCCAGCTCCTTTGGTCCCTACTGGCCAGAAGCATACTAGGAGTTTTCATAGACTAGTAGTGGGCGATACTTGATAAAGGAAATGACCACAGTTTTATTTATACCTGTCATTCTTGGTAAGTTAATATCTTTAATTTAATAGCAGCATCTTTATCCACAGTTAAAGCCCATCTTTTGTTTCTCAGATGAGATGCGGCCGTAGATTCTAGAACACCTACTGTTTTGCAGTTACATAAGTAATAGGCTGAAAAAACTGATGACAGTGAACCGGGAAGCTGGGTTGTAAAATACAGAATCTTCTAAATGAAAATCATGTATTCTACTACTATTTTAAAGCACTATTCAACAGAAAGTATGCGCAGCAAAAAAAAAGCTTCTTCTACTTGCCAATTGGACTTACACCTGAGGTATAGGGCACAAATTAAAATCATGATTATTTTAACCCTGTGTCTGTAAAATGGGTTGTGCCACACCTGATGGTGTTCCTGTACCAGGTGCTGGAGGATTTGAGAAGGACATGTCCATTCTTCCAGCCTATTACAGGGATCCCAGAAAACCACCTCTTCTCTGCCTCCGGCTAAGCAACTTACCTCCTTCTCTAACACTAAGAAGTAATGTTTTCTTACCTTTATTTTGTTTAGCACAGCTTCCAAGAATATGTGGCAACAGAAAGATCCTGAGACGTTGGGAGAGAATCCAGAAAACCATTTAAAGCAAGCTTCCATAGAAAGATCAGGGGGAGAGAGCATCAGGAGCATGAAGAAAGAGGGCAAGCTGTGGAAAGGTGCCTCTGGTGGGCAAAGGAAAGGTGGGGGACAGCTGGAAGAGTGGAATACTTCCAGGTAGGAGAACGAAGAGTGCACAGGAGTGAGATCCAGCTGGGCTGAGGCAGAGGCAGGGTGGGGAGGTGGGGGAAGGAGGAAGAAAGGAAAAACAGTTGAAATGAGAAAAAGGAGAAAAACAGGGTAAAGGCAGAAAACACATCATTAACATGCCTTTGAGTGACAATGAAATTTCAGTTGGCAAGCAAATGAAACCAGAGAGCTTAAACTGCTCTATAGCCTGGCGACTACCTATCACTGGCAGGTAGGACAATTCTGTTACAGTTCCTGCTTCAAGGAAAATTTTTTACACATTAAAACAACACTTACAGGAATGAGTCTGCCAGATCCTAGAACGTCCTATCACCTCCTGAATTTAAAAAAAAAAAAAAAAAGGATTTTGTCTCTCATATGGCAATAAGGACCAAGTCATAGGCACCTGTGTCTTCATATCTGTCCCACTACCTCTCCTTCAGCATTTTTATGCATCTGAATTTCTGATGGCTCTTTGAATAAGCATCAGAAAACCAAATGTATTCGTTATAGGTCAAACATATTTCACGTGACATAAAATCAATCTCTCAGGTTTCAGAAAAAAAAAGCCATCTAGATGAGAAATTATTTGGGTACCTCTGGGTTTTTTTTCTGGTGCAGCACTTCAGCTACAAATCAGTTTATTCATGTGGCTGTAATTGAGATGCAAAAGTTGAGCATTTCACACACCAGGAGACAAGACACAGAGAAAAGGCAAAAGAGGGAGTGAGGGCAGAAAAAGGAATTGCTTCAGCTAAAAAGAGATCCAGATGTGTAGGCATCACGGTTTCAGATTTCACGGAAGCTGGAGAAGAAATAGACCTCCTGTTCTAGGAAATCCAGTCCTTGCTGTTGCAGACAATTGCCTCAAATAATCCTGTTCATTAACTCAAGTTCAATTTTATATTTTAATATTAGTATGCATTACAAAGAAAGGTATTGTCATGGATAAATTAGTCTGTGTTCAACATTGGCTATTAAAATAACTTCTTAGGTTTATTGAAAGGGCTAATTTCGGAAGTCAAGGATCTTTCTAAAATCATGTTTTAAATACTTTCTTATCTTGCCTGGGAGGAATTGCATCTGTGATCTGAGTAGGTATTCTCACCATTGCTGTATCTGTTGCAATATCTTAGAAGAGACACTGATGCTAGATGGAGAATCATTGCGATAAGAGATTGAAATGGCTGACCATTGTCTGCTTGACTGATCGTAACTGTAAGAAAGCGTCTCTGAGGCAAAGTATCACGTGTACAAATCATTGGAGCTGTTGTCCGTTGTGCTGGGCAATTCTTCTATTTCAAAGCTATTCTGTTAACAGTGTTACATCCACTCTATTCTCAGTAATACATTGTTTGTCAAGCAAGGCCTCAAATGCTTCCATAATAGCATTTGCTCTGTTTATGTGCTTAACAAAGCACCACTAGCTGCAGTCCATGGGCAGCTGCTCCAAAGTAACAGCTTGCTGCCGCCAAAAGGGCAAATTCTCATCCTTTCCTTCCTCATCCTTCCCCTGTGCCTTTCACATAATCAGCTCCCTCCCGTGCAGCAGCTCTGACGCTTGTGTGAACCTTCATTGAGCTGACTCCCCTTGCTAAGACAGCAAAAAACTCCTGCTTCCTCCCCACACACGCATACACCTTAATGGTGTTGCTTTGGGCTGTTGTTGCTGCAGTGCAGAGTTGGCAGTTTTTATCAGACCTCTCTTGCTGGGCAACTTCCCTAAGCATCGCCGTCACCAACGCCTTGCTCTAGAGTGCTAGTAATACGGCTTCGGTGCATTTATGAAACGCCAGAGACCTAAGTCTCCGTGCAAGACAGTTGCATCCCTGAAAGTTTCTCTGTGTTTGTGTGTGAAATGACTGGAGCAGTTTATATGATGGCAGTCAGGTGAGTTTAAATTGGTAATGATAAATGCAGCTTAGGCTGAAGGAACCAGATTAAAAAGCACCACCATCCCTCTTTTGCAAAATGGTGTTTGCGAAAATGCGGGTTCTCTTCGTTTCCCTGGGAGAAGTCTGTGAGGTTGAAAGATTTTATTGCAAATACTCGTTGCACGGAGCAGCTCTGCACACAGCTACTGGTTGATTCATTAATTTTCATAGGGAGGTCCCAGTTTCTCTCCAGTAAAAATGTGTGTTGAATTGTTCTTGGAATCCACTTATCTCCTTACTGAATAACTCACTGCTCAGATCCTGCCAGCTGCTAGCGACTGCCAGGTTATGAGAAGACTTGTCTGTCACGTGCTCTGCATGTCCATCCAGCCTCTCCTGATCAGCGACTCTTCCCCACTCTCCTGCCTACCTACCATAATGTTCTGTCATTCAATTTGCAATCTGTGGCAAGGCACATGTGTAAAATATATTTTCTGAGGGGGAAAAAAGTCCACATTTTTTTAACCTTTCATTGTAAATCTAGCTTCGCAGGTACCCATGATAACACCGAGGCTGACCAGGAGGAAAATTTCTGGTCTCAGGCTCTGGAGGATTTAGAGACCTGTGGCCAGTCAGGAATTCTGAGGGAACTAGAGGTAGAACAATCTTAACCTTTCTTTCCAATTATAGAGAAATATAATAGTTTTGGTTTGGTTTACATTCGTTTTATTTTCTCCTTTTTTTCTTTTAAGTTGCACTAATCACACCAATTCATTTAAAAGCTTTAACCCCTCTCCACAGGACAAGGCTGACAGGCGTCTGTGTTTGAGAAACATGACTCTCTTGGTACCTACCCTTTACCTTTATATTTTCGCTTGTGCAGCTGCCTCCCTCGCCCCTAACCAGAGCTGTTTTCTTTTGTATGATGCAACCAAAATTCTACGAACATGTTCACCCCAGAGCTTTTGACTTGCAGCTTCTGCTGTGCATAACCATTGATGCTGTCCGCACAGGCAGCAAATGGCGCAGAACTTCTTAAGCGGGCATAACCTTCCTGCAGCAATGCATCCCATTCTCTGACAGACGCTTTATGCAGCTTTTCTTAGCATGTTGTAGGTTGTCTTTAAAATCGAAACTTAATGTGATTAAGATGAACATAAAAGAAAATCAGCTTCTCAAAGTGTTCACCTGTGATCTTACCACTCTGCAAAAAAAGCTGCCAGTGTGAGAAATGTTCGTTAGTGAGGAAAGCAATTTCTCCACTACGTAACAAATTTTCACATTTCATCCTGAAGTTAATTGCAAATCAGACCGGGCTTCATGTTAGATTGTGAGGGGGGTAGAGGGGAAAGGGAACAGAGACAGAGTAACTTTGAGTGTTTATTTTTCTAATCACCTTTTCTCCAAGTTGTGTAATCAGAACAATTAAGATTATACTGCCACTTAAAGCTACAGAATGAAAGGTCCTAAAATATTTTCTTTTATGTTCTTTAAAATTCCTGGAGCTGCAAAACTGGCAGAATCTCATTTTCATTTTTATGTTACATAAAGTCCTTTAGCAGCCAGCAGGAATGTGAATGGCATAACTGGGTGAAAGTTTTTCAGTTCAGATTAACTTACTTCCTCAGATTTATGGCTTTTGTATTGCATGTATGGGTAGCAAAATGTGAATCTCGTGTATTTGTTATTGCAAACCAGAGAAATGTAGGAGAAAATGTTATACTGGTTTAATTCCATAGTTAGGTATGGTTCAGTGCCGCAGGCTTCTCTTGCAATTTTCAATATTCAGAGCACAATAAAAGGATATGGAAATAGATAATTCCGAAATGGAAATAGATCGTTCATGCTGACCAGAATTCAGCTACTTCAACACATAGAATTTTCCTCAGCCTTTCACAGAAATGAAATTCAGAACTGCGGATGCCGTATCATTTATAGCATCACCTTGTTGCACAGCCCACAGCTCTGAAAAGAAAGCAAGACCCATTCAGTGTGACAGGATGCTGAGAATGGCGATGCCTCTATTTTATGAAGTGCCATCGCGTAGTCAAGGACTCCTTATCGTTTTTCATTTCAAGGTCTTCAGCCAAAGAGCAAAGAACACTGTTGTTTGGCAAGTCCTCTGGATGCTTTTGCTCCCGCAGGCAGTAGTATCAGTCATTACTGAGCACAAGAGAGACTATTAAGGCTACAATATATTATCTTGCAGTGAAAGTAGTGCTGGAACTGGGGGAAAGAAGGGTGACAGACATGCTCACCAGAGTCAGAAGCAAACGTTTATATGCCTGTTTTCCCCCTTCATTTTTACTTCTCATTTTCAAGCAGGCTGCCTGCATCCTGTTGCAGAGTTCAGATTATGGCCTTTTAATTTCCCTTTCCGCTTGTCCATAAGCACCAGGGAGAATAAATAGGAAATTCAGCCTACCCTATCCCAGCAGTGGCACCTCTATACGGTGACTGTGCTGAAGCGCGTTCGCCTCGCATTCCCCAGAGCAGAAAGTCGTTCACAAGGGAGGAGGCTCCTTGCTGTGCACGGGTGCTTTTCAGGTCAGTCCGTTCCACCCAACGGATGAGATGACTCCCGTCGTCACCTTTCAAGATTTCACCCTCCGTGTATTCTTGCATCTAAACATAAAAGGCTAGCTTTTGCCGAGATTAAAAACAGCAGTGAGACAGGGGCTTGCCTCTCTGAAGTGTTAGTGCTAAGCTAAGGCAGTTACTCTTGCAATATGCACGTTATGCAAAGTTTCTTCCCGGGCAGTGAGCTTACCTGCACTGAGCTTTGCCCAGCCTGGCATGATACCCAGGCACGCTCTCTGCCAGAGCTGACTCTAGAGCTGCCTGCGTATTCTGCTGACTCACATTTTTTTACCTTGCACGCACAGTCTGAATTGTAAATGCCTTCCTATAGCTCCGTTTCCAACAAATGCAATTGTGCCACAACTTCAATGTCGTTTTGGTTACATGTCCAATATTTTTAAAATAAGCCATTATACTACACACTCTTCAGCCTGCCAGGGGACTAGCTTACAAGCATAGCCATTCTAGTGCTCAGTATTTTAGTTTGAAATGCCGTCTGAAAACTTTTGCCCATAGGGTTCTGTTATTGTTGTTGTGTTTTGGTGTGGTCATTATTTTATAGTGACTTGCAAGCAGACTGAACATCTATCCTCTTGCCGTTTGCTGTGCCCTGAGTGATTGTGTTTTAACAAAGAATAGAGACGTTTTTCCTACTGCTATGAATTAACCACTTACTCAACCCACGCTCTGTGTTAAAAATTAACCTGTTCATTAATGCTCTAGGCCACAATTATGTCAGGAAGTACAATGAGTTTGAATCACGAAAACCCACAACCTCGTAGCCAGCTGGGAAGACAAGCCAGCTTCCAGGAAAGAAGTACTGTAAGGCCACATTACAGTCAAGCTACTCGTAGCAACACGTTGCCGTCAGATGTGGGGAGAAAGTCCATGGTTCTGAGAAAAATTAAGCAAGAAATGAAAGAAATCATGTCACCAACTCCTGTGGAGTTACACAAGGTCTGTAATTTTTCTTCTGACAGCTTTGAAATAATATATCCAGCATAGGGAATCTAATTATGTGGCAATACAGTAAGCACTTTTTCTAATGACTCCACAGATATAATTTGGGGGCCGTGCATATTAGTTCTTGCAAACACATTAATGATATATCCTTGTGGGGGAAACGAACAAATAAGATGCATCCTTGTCTACTATTTTGTTTTACAATAAATCCTCAAAAGGGACTGCTCTTTTGCAAGGAGGGTCCACTGGTAATTTGAATTGACAGTACCAGTAACTCATCTCCACAAAATGTGTTCATTAAGAAAGCAAAGTTTAATTTCCAGAAAATACATTTCTTTAGGAAATTACTCAGGAGGGTTTGGGGTTCCCATTGGTCCTTTTTCAAATTAACACTTATTTTGAATCAAATACATGAGACTCGATGTACATAATATAGAATGCTATTTCAAATTAGCTATTGCTTCTCTTCTCTTTATAATTCCTTTGCGCTAAAAAGGATAAATAATCTTCAGTCTGTGCAACTTTTCACTGCTCAAGACTGTTGAAATCACCTGGTGTTATGAAGGTGGCTCTGCACCCCAAGGAAGTACTGGATAAAGTATCTTTAGATATGCACAACAAACACCCTACTAGCTTAAGTCTCAAGTCCAGTGAGGCCGTAACAACAGTTTCCAAAACTTTGGGGGACATTGTAATGCTGTTCTACTCGATGACAATGAGCATCCCATCCCCTGCACCGATCTTCCTCTTAAAGGTCTGAGATCTTCCCAGAGACGAGGCAGAGAAATTTCATTAAGAGATCACACGTTGTCATTCTCAAGAGAGTTTGTTTGGTTTCTAGTCCCTGTGGATTTGACTGAGTTTAGTTTGTAGTTCATTCAGTGTAGTTTAGTGAGGTAAGGACTCACGGAGTATGGGCTAAATGAATGTTTGTGCAAAATAGCAGAGAGTGGATCTTATATAGGGAAATTAATCCATTGCCAATGTAAACAATGAATAGGATGTGTTGTGATAGTTTAAAGCTATTCATATTTCCAGCTTGATGTGAGGTATAAAACAGAACTATGCCAGCAGGCGTGTCACGTTGTGTTCACATTCAGCAAAGGCACAGTTTTTCTCCTATGGATTATAAAACTAGACTTTGATGATTGATAAAATAAATCCTTTGCTGGAGAGAAGTCAGATTTCTGTTAATGAGTCAGTGTTCTATGATAGCTGCTAGCATTTACAGTCCTGGATAGTAAAAAAATACCCTGTCCTCGAGATCTCTCTTCAGTTTTCTTTAAGATTGTTGCGACCTTCTGTTTCAGTAATTCCCAGTTTTTGTTCCGACAATATACCCGCTTTTGCACTGTCTGCTGAAGCGATGTTGACTTTGCTTATACTGTCTGTTCTGTCATCCAGAAAAGAGTCGTTTGCTTTCTAGAAGTTGAACCCGCACCAAGGATTTTCCAAATCCTTACGTTTTATTTAAGAAAAATAGAAACCAATGACTGAATCTTATGGTCTAATTCACCAAAGTGGGCTTGCACCCCTATGATGACACATGCAGGTTAACCCAAGCATCATGGACTGCTTTTGCATTCATGCCCATCGTAGCAAGTTCTTACTTGTTACTTCTCATACTGCTTCTTGTGTAGCAGTGTGCCTGTTACTTTCTCTCCCTTCCTTTATTTTTGTATTAGACCTAATAACTAATAACCTGTTCGGTTGCTATTTCTCATGGGCAGCTTGTCCAATGATAGTTTTCCAAAACAGCTGCAACGCCACAGGAATGACTTCACTGTCGGACAAATGCCTTGATCTAAGTATTTTTCATAGCAGGTCTTGCTGGCAAATGTGCTCTGCCCTCTGCAGGCAGATGTCTTAATCAGCTGAGTCGCTGACGGGACAACTAATGAAATAAGAACTCTTTTGGAAAACTGTGATGATATAAAGTCTTGGAAGTACAAGCTAAGACATAGCTTGCCTGAGACCTCAGCAAGACATTCAAGCGTGTACTTGACTGTATGCTGCTGAGCTTTCCCAGTTTGTGCAGCAGGACAGTTCAGGTGCCTCTTTACTGTCTCAGCGCCGTGAGACTACATGCCTATGTGCCCTATAGATCAGAGTTCATACTTTAGTTTGATTGCAGAAAGGTGGAACAGCTAAGGTCGATGTTCCACTGGTTCTTCATAATCTGATTGTGAGAGAGCAAGAATACGTGATTCTGTCAAAGAAGAAGCCACACATAAAAATGAAATGCGTCAATAGCCAGTCCGACTGTGTAAGGTAAGAGAGAGTAAGAATAAAATCAATAAATTAAATAAATAAATACATAAACAAAGTAAGAATAAAAATAAAGAATAAAAACTGCTCAGGCTACAAACGCAAATGAGCAAGTCTAACAGAACAGCATGGTGAGCAGATGACATTACTAGCTTGTCCTTCTCAGATGTACACCTGTCAGAAAGGTGACACAGCCCTGAGGATTGTTTTGTTGAATGCTGCAGACTTCGTAGCAAGTTAACCTGAATGCTCCACTGCTCTTCCTTACTTCACTGCTTTACATTTACCAAATGTGTACTTGAGCTGTCTTTGTCCTGAGGAAGCTGGGATTGAGATGTCGTACAAATCTCTTCAAACGTCCCTTCTACATGGTTTAATAAGTAACATTTAATTTAGCTGGATAGCATATTGCTATATCAGTACCCAAATTTAATTAATGCCTTTAATTGATTTTATCTAGGTAATCATATAGATTAATAGTTTTCTAAAAATCATAGCGGAACATTTTTTTCAGGTTTCATAGAGCACGCATTCCTCTGAGAGCAAAAACGGGCACTAGACATCAGATAATTTTTCAATATTATTATTGCAAGTAGTTATTAACCTAAAATTACAGTTGCTTAAAATACTTCAATAGCTGATCTGTGCAAGATGTATGAATTTAAATTAAGCTTTTTTCCATCAATTGGAGAGGCAGGAGAGGCACAGAAACACGCTCAAAACTTGTAAGCTTCTGGATAAAATTTGTAACTATTTAATTGCTTGTGAACTAGGAATTAAATTTCCATTTCAGCTTTTATTTTCCCTTAGGCTCCTGATGTAAATTTAAAAGCCTAACAAATTGCCCATAATGGAGATTTTGCTATTGAGATCAAACCTTCCAAACAGTTGTGATGAGAAGTAGAGATAAACCAGCAGGATTTAGGTGTTGCACGAGTTGCCTGCAATCTCCCACCCTTCAGACAGGGCTGCGCTACTGGCAAGTGAAGTTGAGAAACGTGTGTGGTAGGGCTTTGCTCACACCCATTATTAATGAAAAATCTGGGTATTTCAGATAGCAGAGTTTTTACTCTGAGATTCCCTTTGAAGAATATACGCTGCCCTAAAAAGAAGTAGCCCCAAAATTGTAGCCTGTAATGCAAAAGAAATTTCTCTGCAGATGACTTGCCCCTATAACGGTGACAGCTGTCAAACATGCAACAAAGTTAAATCGCAACCTCATCCCTTAAGTGGGTAAGTATCTGTTTCTTTAATTTCCAAGCTCCTGTTAAATAAACCAAAAGTGAAGAGAAGATACCCATAGGGGAAACAGTTCTTAAAAGTATTCTAAGATCTGTTGATCTGAAGAACCACAGAAATGAGAAAATATTTTGATACATAAAAGTTGCGATTGCAGGGTAGTGACTAATTCCCTTCCAGAGTGCGCAGTCCATATAAATCAGTAAAGTCCAACCTGAACAAGTGGGGGGGCAATGAAAGATCTTGGGTGATCGTTCTCAAGTTCTGCCCCCCTCCCCCTTGCAGTACTTCCCACTGTCACTCTACAGCAAAACTCTGCTTTCATGCCCCTTATTATTTGCAGTGCTCCATTTTTTGACTCACAAGCTGGGTGTGAAGCAGCATGTGCGTTATTATTGACAAGGCACAAGCTAAGGTGAGCTAATGTAGAATAGCACTTCCTATAGATCGGTAGAGCTGAATTTGTATGTATTTTGCATGCTAATAGACCACTCACCAAAAACAGGAAAAAAGCAACACTGTCTTAGAACATGCGAATGGGACCACAGTCTGTAGTACCTGCAGAACTACTGTCCGCTCCAGCTTGGTTTTGATAAGGTCTTGACTGTAACAGAGTGTCTGTCCAGCTTGGGGTCTGAAAAATTAAAGAAGGTTGTTGACCTACTGAACAGAGTCCAGAGAAAAACAAGCCTTGTTTCACATCGCTGCAGAGGAGGAGAGAATAAAGTGATCTTGTTCTCTGTGGATAGCAGCAGGCTTCAGTCTCAGCAAGGGTGATTTAGTTTAGACCCAAGGAAAACATCCGAAGCACTGGAAGGGATTGAGACTGTGGTGTCTCCATCACTGGAGATTTTAAAAAGCAGGACAGATAAATGTGTCTCAGAAATGGGTTAGATGCACTTGACCCTGGCTTAGGACAAGAATACAGTTTAGATGACTTCAGAGAGTCGCCTGTTTCAGAGGCCTTTGAACTTCATCTGAGGCTGGATCCAGCTCCATGTAACTCCAGTGCCTGAAGGAAAAGGAAGGGAAAAAGAAGTGGAAAGGAGAAGTTCCTTTTAAAAATTGTGCCATCTGTGTTAGAAGAGTACATAGTGTTTTAAGACTTCTCCTCTTAGGCACTGTATCACATTTTTACATGTATTTTTCAAGGCTTCTTCAAGAAGCAGTAAACATGAAGCACCCCTATCCTCTGTGATGGTGAGGAAAAAAAGTTACCTCATCTGAAGAGAATTTATGTCTTGATCAAGTGCTAATTATTTTTCCTTCTTGCCAGGAAACGCACACAAGTCTGTCAATAAAATATATCTCCCTCTATTTTTTTTTTTAGTCTTGCAGAATGGTAGTCTTGGAGCACTTTCATAGCAGCTTCAAACATACTTCAGATCAAAGCCATGTTAGACATGCTATGGTATCACAAACAAAAGCCTCTGTTGATAACAAATTATTAGAAGCGTCCCAGAGTCCTGCTGGTACAGCAGCTGTTTATACAAAACAAACTAAAATAATTCTCTGATGAATTATTTCAAATTTGCAGATAGGTTTTTCAGTAGCTGAAATGCCCACACTGACTCCTAAAATTCATGCTGAGATGGAGGCAGTATGACAGGTTCAGCAAGAAGTTACTTTGGGGGAAGATGGGAGAAAAGGCGGCAAAGAACTTAAAAACAGCAGCCACTGGGAAGTTTAAAATGACAGCTGGTACCCAAAAAAGTCACTGGCAGGGAAAAAGCCTTCAGATTAGTTAATGGGACGTTGGGTGTGGCTTTCTGCCTTGCTGTGCTGTGTAGAGGGAGAAAAACAAGGAAGGAAGGAGGAGGAACTGGTGTAAAGTAAGGGACGAATACTGTGTGTAGGTATTTGTGCTTGCCACGCCATGAGACAGGTTATCACAGCAGCCCAGCTGTGCACCGTCCGCATCTACAGATAAAACAGCGCTAATGCTGCAGCAGCTGGTGTTGTATCTAACTTCTCTCAACTGTTGCCCAGGATAGCTACCAGACTTACTAGTGAGTCTGTTTTCATTCTGGTTAAAGCACTGCTGATTGATACACCACTAAAGCCAAGAAAAGTCAAGAAAGCTGCAGAGAGCAGGGAAAAAAAACAGCACCAACTATCTGTGTTCTTTGTTGATCTGACCAAATCCTTCACTCCTGTTTTGGGACAACCTTGTCTGTTCCTGCTTACCTTCTCACAATGGCAGTTAAGGCAGGATCTCAGAAGCTTTCTGAAGGCAGCACCAAACAGCGCTGTGCCCCAGCAGCCTTGGCAGTCTTCTATGCAATACTGACCAAGTCCTCGGCAGCCTGATCTGAATTTGGTCTTGGCCTGCCTTGAGCAGGAGGTTGGCCTAGAGACTTCCCGAAATTCCCCTGCAATTTGAATGATTCAGAAACACCAGAGAGGAATTCAGTGGCTGGCACACGTGAGGATGCAGCACACGGACCATTACTGATACCGAGCCATTACAGAATTACAGAGCACTCTTCATGTCATTGTTTTATCAGCCAAGGTATGATAAAACCAGTATTTCGAACCCAAAGTGACAAAAGCTATAGCAGTAAGAGCACAATTTTGACTGTGTAACTGTATCTGCACATGCATTTTGTGCCAGTATCAGTGTCAGTCAGATGTCACACGATTGACTCACACAATTTACTTGCATAGGTCTGCATTCCTGATCTGAAAGAGAAGCAAGCAAAAATAAAAACCACACAGAAATAAAAACCTAAGCCCACCACATACCTACAAAGAAGTCTCTGAATCTTTCTCTATCAAATAACTGAATTCACAAAACTACCTGCGAGGACTTGCTCTCTAAACACCTGAAAAACCTTCTCCTAACAGTTTTATTAACTTACATTTCCTGCTTTTGAATGACCATCTCATGGCTATGTAACTGTAAGAACACTGCCTGCAAGCTCTTTCAGAGGAGCCTTATTTGTACTTTCTTGAAAGATTGCATTATAACTCTTATACTGAGCACTTCGGAGATGAGGCTTTGCAGAGTGGACCATTGCCTGGCCAAAAACAGGCAAGCTAGGGTGGTGTTTGTTTATGTCCTCTGGAAGTTTTGGAAGACATGACACCAATTGGTTGAGGCCAGGTCTCCATCCCTGAAGCAAAACTAAACCTAATCTTATACTTAGATCTTGGCAACTAGAGAACAGGGCAACAAAAAACTAAGACTCAAAAAAATGACACCGCAAAAGGTGGGCTAAATACCACAAATTTCCAGCTCACAAGCAGAAGTGAAAAGGGCTGTTTATTACTGAAGAATACGGTGGCTTCTGAGAATATTAACACCATGTCAAAATTGGGGACAACTCTAATACTGTAAGTACCAAATCGTAGGTAAGTGATGTCTCTAATGTGAGTAAAACCCACCAAAACCATCCTAGGAAGAAAGCTTGCCTAGCGCTTGTAGAAGTGTGGACAAACTTTTTTTTTTTCCCCCTTCTCATCATGTCGCATCATGTCCACAGGTAACTTTGTACAAGGACTCTGATGGAGAAGACTTTGGGTTCAGTGTCTCAGATGGTTTATTGGAAAAAGGAGTCTATGTTAAAAACATTCGACCAGCTGGCCCTGGCGATCTGGGAGGTTTAAAACCGTATGACAGACTTTTACAGGTAATGTTGCTGGCACCACACAGGTTTAGCGTGCCGGGACACGATGTGCAGATTACTTTGTAAAAAGCTTTGTAACCACGCTGCAGGGTGTTAGGGTATCTATCTGTCCACACAGACGTGATAGTAGAAAACTGCACGGAGTATTTCCAGTACTTCTTTGGAATGGCCTTATTGTCTACATTGCTTATTATATTTTAAATGATGAGCAGTAGTGTGTTGTATTTCTGCTGGGAAAGGATGTGTGTAGGAGGACAGGAAGAAGGACAAATGATTGTAATTGCTCTGTGCCACAGGCCGTGTCCGTCACATAGCACATCGGTAAGAACAGGCAGCAATTTGTGGCGACTTGGGCTTTTATGCAGTGGCACCAAGGCTAGGTTTTGCTGAGAAGTCATATTTATATGCACAAATTCTTTCAGAATGTTAAGACTTTCAGAACTCCAAAGGAGACATACAAATGCTCGCTGGAAAGCTGGAATTTCCCAAGGCATTTCCAGACAGATTTGTAACTTTTGCTGTTCTTGATACAGACTTGAGAATTGTTTCTGTGCTTAATCCAAGTTGTTGACTGACATAGTAGGAATAATGTAACACTCAGCACCACACTCACCCCAGTGCCAAGTTGGATTGGGATGAAAAAACTAAATTATTTGTCAACTAGCCCAATAAAATACTTTATATAAATTTCTGTGTATTAATTAAAACCAGAGAAGACCTGAACTGAATTGAAATTTCAGATGTGATCTATTGCATTTAAATTAATGACCACCATGAAAGACAGAAAAATGATGTGTGTTAAATGTCGTTTATGGAGTGGACACTGCCACTGCCGTAACTGCCACCAGCTGTCACCAGTGTAAATATCTTTGTAAATAGCAATGTTCTGTTATAGGGTGAGTAGAAAACTTCACTGGTGTCTTCAGACCAGACACCATGGTCAAACAGTCCTGTACTGGGTGATTCTCTACCTGGAATATTTAAATCAGGTTCCATAGTGTCAAGGATAAATCTGGTTCTCTTGTGATCTCATTTCTTTTTCCTAAAACGGTAACAAAAATCAACTTTCTGATCGTTCAGGTAAACCACGTTCGCACCAGAGACTTTGACTGCTGTTTGGTTGTGCCCCTCATCGCAGAATCCGGCAATAAGCTGGAACTGGTGATTAGCAGAAACCCACTGGCATCCCAGAAAGGAAGCTCAGAACAACAGCCTTCGGCGAGTGGGGAGTGGAGCGCTCAGAATGCTGCCTTCCTTCAACAGAGCGGACACGCTAATGTTAATACAGAGACACGGGATCCTACAAATACATTATAGCAGAAAATCATTTTAGTGGGACATTCGGTAACGAAAGACAATTATGGTGCTAAATCCCTTTAAGAGTTCTCTGAGATTGAGGCTCAGATGCTGTATAGCACTAAAAAGCACAGGAGGTCAGTCTGTTTGTCTCAAGGCTTATATTAATTCACGGTTACTTTTGAAAAAGTTTAATTCTTTGTTAAGTCAAGTCATTCCATTCTAAACCACCTATCAATCAATAGCAATGTATGAAAAATCATCAGGGCCTTTTTTTCCCCCAAATAAGGAACTGGGGAGGTGTTTAAAACACAATTTAAATGTTCCTCTCCCTTCATCAGCAGCTGCTGTTTGAGGGAAAAGCAGGGAGTTAACCTCTGCTAACAGCGGTGTCCAACTTACATGGCTTCTAAAAACATTTTAACAGAAAGGTGCTGTCTGATGGACAAAGAGTGGTATGCTGCACCAGGTTTTCTTGTTAAACAGCTACATCTGTAATTTTAGGGACCTTGACTCTGCTCGCAAGAAAGGTGCACTCTGCAGCCAAAGCACGGTTTAGATGTTTCAACAAAATGTTTGTAGGAAGCTGTAGTATGTATGTGGTGAACATCACACCTCTGCTTTGGTAAATTCTGTGAGAACGTATGTTACTCCCTATGCAACGAACTATTTAATGGTATGTCTTGCAACGCGTGGGGATTTTTAAGCAGAGACTTTTTCAGTGGGATAAAGCCTCTGAAGGAGGATTACTGACAAGAGTAAAACCGAAATGAGTTCAGACAAATTAGGTTTTAAAAGAAAATGACCTTTTTTAAACTGTGTTAGTGGACGACTGATACAAAAGCTCTTTAACGATCCATAAACCTGTAAACTTGTACTGGCGCACGTGAGCTTTTTAAGTCAAGTCAAGTCAAACAACTTCTTGAAGGGACAGAAGTCCCATTTAATATGCTTTGTTTTCAGCCTTCTTTATGAGAAACATTACACCAACACGTTTTTAGAATTTAAAATTGTAAATATATTTTACAAACACATCACACAAATTCTCTCCTCTCCCCCCCCCCCCCAGCAATAAAA
>VZSC01011564.1:31227-46909 GCA_013398225.1 Steatornis caripensis
CCCCCCCCCCCCCAAGCAATAAAATACTGCCAGTTGCTTTATATGCTCACCAGCAGCTGCTTTGGTTTATTCCGGTACTCAAGTTGTTATTGGTAATTATTGTTATTGGTGAATATAAAGATACTGGATTTGTACATTTGTAGAGTCTCCATATCTAAGCAATCACCTCACAGAGTTGTTTCTGGTCAATTTAATCTGTTTAACTGTATCCCTGTTGCTGTTTCCAATACATGAAGAAGCTCACCTGCCCTGCACACACACAAGTATCTCTGATTTCTATTTCAGCACTGCCATAAAAGGTCAGAAGGACATTCAATGCTGAACCATGTAAAAAAAAGAAAACAAAGCTCATGAGTCACTTAAATAGGTATTTTTATTTGTAACAAATAAGTATTAAACTGTAAAGTATTTTTGTACAAATTTAATACTTTAATAGCATGATATTTATCGTCTATGTTATGTTTTTTGAAATCTAAACTGTTGCAAATATTTGTATGGAGAAACTGTATAAACTGAAATAAACAGTGATTTAAAGACATTGAAAACGAGGTAGCATTTGTCTATATTTTTTCCAGCAAAAAATACCACATTTATATTTGTGATTTGCTTTTTCCTGCCATATGTATTAAAAAAAAACGTTAAAAGTAAGCAAGCTGTCCAAATTTTAGTACAATATAGCTGATGTTTGATTAAACATTCGTCGTCTTAATCTCAAAAATTACAATGCGGCAAGTCACACAGTAGACAAAAAAGGTTGAAAGCAAGTGGAACGTTATTGGAACTCTGACCTGGAATTTTGCTTTTCTTACCAAGATCATTATCAGCCTATAACTATTAGCTACAGCAGCAATGGCAAGTTCTACATCTCTTTCAAGTGCAAAGTGGGAAAAATCTTGTACGTCACTGATGGATTGATTGCAACTTTCTTGTTCTAGTTATAACAAGATTAAAATCCCTACTCCAGCAAAGCTTTGTGCCCATAAATCTGCCACATTAGAAGAATCTGAAGTCCCCTTTATAAAAAATTTTTCACTCAAAAGCAAACTGCACTTTTGGCAAGAGTATTTTTTTTAAGGGAAAGTCTGGATCCTCTAAGACCTGTAAGTTCAGTCTTCACCAAAACAAAAGAACGATACGATTTTTGATGGCTGACAGACCGAGGAATCTCCTACTAAAAACAGATCACTGACAATAATACAGAAGCCTGTTTTTTCATTGAACACATCAATACAGGAAAGCCTTTGAAAATGATCTCCATACCCAGCTTCTCCATTCCAAAAATCTTGAACGAAACAGGTTAAAGAAAGGTTCATAATGAGGACAGTTAATTGTTTGTTAGCTTTTGAAAAGCTTCCTAGGAGTTGGTTGTCCCAGAGTTAGATTCTTAAGTCTGGAAGACCCAAGCGGGGAATCTTGTGCTGTTGAATTCGCTGCAAGACTTTGTCTTTTACATGGACTTTGCTGCAAAATGCCCGTCTGCTCTTCTTTATTGAGAACTGCTGACCCTTCCTGTTTAATGCAGTCAGTAAGAGGTTCGGATGGGTCAGGAGCACCTTCAGTTACAGGAACAGACCTAGTGCCAAGCTCTTGACTTTGCCAGCTCTTCCTCAGGGGAGAAGTTTGCTTGGGACAGTTGCCTGTTTCTGCAATTGCCTCTCTCAAAAATCTCTGTAAACGAGTTTTTCTGGGTATGTTCTTGTTAGTGACTGCTCTCCTGAGGTGCATCTCTTCAGCTATAACATAGACACGGCAGCGTCCTCTGGTCACGGCTGTGTACACATGCTGCCAGTGCTGACGGCCAGGATTGCCAACTACGTAGACAACAGTTTTTTCCTCAGAACCCTGAAACATGTTTAAGAATGCCTTAGCAAAGTAAGATCTCCAGTAAGTAGTTACGTACAAGAACAAGGAAGCTGGAGACAACTGGGGATGCTCTCAAGACTATTTTCTATCCTGCATTCAAGCAATTTTAGTTTCAAGAGAGCTTCTGACTCTTTCACATGAAAAGACAGTGCATTAGCAAGATAAAGCCATGACAAAGTTTTATCAGCTGATAGCTGCTTTATTTTTACCTGAAATGTGTGAATAGTTTTGGCCCATGCATGTTTTATATGACACAGCTTCTTCAGTGCCTTATACTTCACAGTGAACGTGGAGCCGTACGTGCTGCTGATGGTCAATAAGCGCTGTTTATCAATTTCTACATCCTAAGAAACAGCACAGGAACACTCAGCAGTAAGCTTGTACCAGCAGTTTGATCAGTGTCTATACATCTGCATATGTCCATATGCTAGCTTTCCCTGAAATTACAATAGCTGCAACATCAACCAAGTGAAATAATAGTTTCAAAAGACACTAAACCCAAGACTGCTATCTTTCACTGACTACCTTCAAAGAAAATTGTTTCATTGTACAGGGCCTACCCTAACTCCTTCTGTTTAGTAAGAAAAATGCTGCAAAAGGAAATTTTAACCCCCAGAAAACTCAGGTATTATCCTAGGCCTCAGTGAAATAATACCAGTGAGACTGTTTAACAAATTGTTGCCACAGAGAAGAGCCTACTTTCTCCCGCCAACCCTGTGTTATCCCCCCTTTCCCATGCACAAATACTGGTATTTTCACTGAGTCAACTCAGCTCATTGAACCCAGCAGAAAAAAATTTTTTTTTGGTCAGCTTAGTTTACTAGTTTTACTTAGTTTTTGTGTTACTGAAGCACATTTTACAAAAATGCCCAGAGATTTTTTTTTTTTAATTCGTTATTGTGAGTCTGCCTCTTTCTTGCCTTTCACATGACAGTTTAGCAGAAGAACTAAGTACGTAGTATGGACTAAAATTTTAAAGTCTGAATTGTTTTGTTCTGGGCATTCAACAAGGACTCGATTGGTTACCACTGGGATTTTTTGTGCAAGTAAGTTCTTGCAGCAAGGCCTTACCCCTGTTATGAAAAATATATCTCCATTGCAAAGTCGTTTGCCTTCCTCAGCGTGCTCTGTGGTGATGGTGGTTTCTCCACGTTTGCATTCATGGCGATGATCAGGATCCTCTCTGAAACCAGAGTCTGGCAGGAGATCCTTGAGATACGTATTCCGCATGCAGGAAATCTTGTCATCAATTTGAAATAAAAGTCGGTTTTTATGGTCTCTAGGTCAGAGAAAGAAAAAGGGAGAAATGTATTTACAAAGCATGCCTTTACCATCTCTCAGTATTTCTTCTCTTTCCCCACCCTATACTGGGGCCAGATTAAAAACTTTAATAATGTTCAAAACAGTTAAGATGACTCACATTTAAAAGATGTTTCTGAACTTTTGTGAAACCTTTTGGTAAAAAGCAGTAATACAGAGTAGCACCAAGGTCCTGCTTCCAAAAATATTTCAGAAACTATTTAGAAATCATACAATGGAAAAAATAATTAACCTTGAGGGCTTTTTAAGTTGCTTTTATGTCAATTTTAAAATACTCAACAGTAACTCAAAATCTTGGAATTCACATAATGACAATTTAAATTTAAGGCAAACAGTTTATGTTATCTCTGTTCACAGTCCACATTGAGATTAAAGAACCCATCAAAGAAAGATATTTATATGAATTATTT
Source organism: Steatornis caripensis (assembly GCA_013398225.1). Taxonomy (NCBI): domain Eukaryota; kingdom Metazoa; phylum Chordata; class Aves; order Caprimulgiformes; family Steatornithidae; genus Steatornis; species Steatornis caripensis. The sequence goes on from VZSC01011564.1 coordinate 34,821, forward strand.
GTAACACAAATAATCAGATCTAGATAAAAGTTTTACAGTATCTTATTTTAGGTTGTTGGCCGGGCCAACTTTCAAAAACAAAGTGAGATTGATCACAGGAAAAACTGCAAAACACTGGCTTACCTGGTTACATGATTTGAATAGTGTTGGCAACAGAGCTCATTGATTAGATCACAATCTTGCCTACATCATACAAAACAAGAACATGAATAAAATCACGATGTACAAAACACACAATTACATGCAGCATCAAATTCACATTAATTTATAAATAATGGAAAAAGCCCATTTTCGCTATAATGATCTTCCACCAACAGTTAAAAACAATCACTGATTCAGAGTTCAGAAGATAGATAGAGCAGTAAAGGAATGGCTTTGTCTAAATACCACAGAAAATGAGGCAAGGCTGTTCAGCTAGGTTTGGTTTTAAGACGAAGAAGAAAACCAAACAAAAACTAAAGCCTAGATATATTATTTTGTGTCTATGCATGTATTAAAAATAGAAGATTTATTTGCTTTTTAAAGACCCCGAATTCTAACTTTTAAATGCAGACTAAATACCTATAAATATATTCTAGAATAATCTTACACGGAAATCATTAATAACAATATTGTACCTGAACGCAGACTGGAAAAACAGAATTGATTTCAGAGTTACTCAGCATTCACAGCAAACAGACGAACTAGCTAAAATTTACAAATCACTTATTTGCACACTAGCAACCTGTAAATAGCAGGTGTTTTTTAATTGCTGAGAAAAGGTTCTTCACAAATAAAAACAGAAGAGTTTTTCTTAAGTACCCTTTTGTGCAGAAATGTAAGCTTATGGACTATTGGTACTACTGGACATTTATCCCTTCAGTGTTTCCCAGAGGCCGTCCATACTATTCACACTTCTGTGATGATCACGGTTCACATGATCAGTGATTACTGACCTTTTCAATCTTTCTTCAAAGTCCATTAGAGCCCTACACCCCCACCCCTTCTTAAATGACAAGTATTGTGCTTCCAAATAACCAAAAACCGTAGGCATTCGCCACTGCCCATCAGACAGGGCTAGATCTGGCCCTTGTCACATCATCAAAATGCAAGTATCTTCTGTCACTTGGTCAGCATCCACCTGTGACAGAAGCAGGCACACACAGTAGGTTATACGCTCCGTCAGGCACCCTGGAATTCACATCTGCCACAATGGGACACATTTGAATATGGACACTTCTTTTTATCTCACAAGTTCCTTCTGCAGTCAAGCCCTCACCTTTCATTTCTGAAGAACACTGCACTGTTAGCAAACACCAGAGCACATGCTCTCAGAGAATCTACTACAAAAACTGACCACTTACGTCCATCCTTCGTTTCTTAAACAGGACAGATGAACATGAACACAAAGGCAGAAATCACGGTGCAAAATAACATTAAGCTTATGGAAAAATGAAGCAACCCTCCCTGGAGAGACTGGGGACAATCAGAAGGTACAGGAAAAGACACTGGGCCTGTTGTTCTGCCTAGTAATTTTATGATATTGCCAGTAGTCTCTCCAACTCAACACATTCAGCTATTTTTAGACTGTGGCTGTTAGCAAGAGTTTTTTCAATGCCTGCTTGCATGCTCTGTTACCTTCTGAAAGCAATGAACTGCGATTGTTTGGCATCCTGCAATCCTGGTCCTTTTTCAAGTAAAGACTTTATGGCAGTTTGCAAACCTGTTTTTAGAAGACATAAAAGGTAAGGCATAAAAATATGCAGAACAAACAATTTAAGAAATAAAAACTTAATTCAGTATGAAATCGCCTTTGCTTATTTCTTGCTTTAATGACATTTCAACTTAAAACAACAAAAAACCCTACAAAAACACACACGCCCCCCCAAAAAACCCACACCACAAAACACCCACATATCTACTCCCCCCAAAAAGTATCATACAGTTATCCCAGTATTAAAATCTGAGAGACAAGAGTGATATGAAAGGAGATAAATTCTTATTTCTCTGTGTGAAACAGCTGCACAGAGCGTTTTTCATACAAAATAAGGTTTAGATACAGCACATTAAGGAGGTAAAGATAGAACATTTACACTTAGATTTCACCGAAGAAATCTGTTTTTAGTATTCTGCTTGCTGAGTAAGTTACTACAGGTAAGATAAGGTGATAATATCCACACTGGTTTTTTTTCCCCACATCCCCCTTGAAGCTTTTTTGATGCATACAAAGTAGAGGCCACTCAATCCACCTTAGCCAATAAAGGTTAAAAGAAAAAAACAATGACCCTAACCCTGACCCCAAAACATTTTTGAAGAAATACTGGTGACCCCTCTGCTTCCATCTTCCTAACTTGATTCTAGAGTTGGGAGCACAACCACCATCCTGTTACAGTTGTTTACTCAAATGATTCACCTCTGAAAAATTTCATTTTTTAAGGTTTGACAGCCCCAGCTACAACATAAAAAGACGATCCCATTTGATTACACTGGTGGAAGCTGTATCACCTTCATTTCAAAATGTAAGTAAGCGGGGAGCTGGAGCTCTACAGCGTATCCTTTGCACTTGCGGGTCTTGCTGTGTGCACTTACAGAAGGCAAAAGGTAAACTATGAATCTAGCATTTAAATTTATACCACAAACAAAACCAGACTAAAATCTTCCCAAAGTGTTAGTTCCAGCCAAATAGTCTATGCTTTACCACAGGGAAAGCCAAGATCACAAAATGGCTGTATGCACGTACTGTCACAACCCCCACCAGCAGGCAAAGCAATAAGAATGAATTTCTTCTCCGGGCTCGGCATTGTAATTTCCTTATTCCAAGCAGAAACTTCCAGCACCTCATCAAATTTAGGAAGTGTCCGGTGAGAGATTCTTGACCAGAGCAGTGGAGGGAAAAAAGAAAAGCAGAATTACTTCCCGTTGAAGCATTCCAGTGTATCTTCATCTGCATCAGCCTAAGGTTCACCATTTATAAATTTTTGGTTATCAACACTACATACACCAAAAACTCTTGTTTTCTGAGCATGACTTTTTCACATTAAAAAATTTGGTACTTTATTCTCTAAACCCTTCAGCACTGCAGAAGATACTTAGTATTACCCACACAGTTCTTCTTATGGGAGCAGACTGGAGTAACACAGGAGCGTTACCGAAAAAAGCAAGAGTGTTTGTAAAACACTGAGTAGTTCTGGACATCTTGCAAATGTTCAGAATATTCTCAAATTCCAATCACCATCAAAAGGTCTTGGGCACTCGGACCTAGATTTTGTGTTTGAGGTTTAAAAAAGAAATCATTCACTGACAGTAAACAGGATTATTTCCAGACCAAAAGTAATATAAATGCTGGAAACATTTAGAGGTGCTAAGTATTACTACAGCAAAAAAAACCAAAAAGAAACTATGATTTAATGGCCCTTAACATCTGAACTCTCAATGTAATTCAGCCCGTTAGAGCTGTTGCTGCACTTACCAGCAATGTCTTTAAAACTTCCTTTTTAAAGAAGCAATTTAAGTCATTTCAGATGGTGTAAGGTGATCTGTGCATGCACAACTCATTTGAAAACAACAGAGAGTATTTGATAGTGAAATACGTCCCATAAAATTAAAGAGTATTCCAGCACACACATTTTTTTGTCCAATACATACATTCCAGGAAAAATGTGTGGGGTTTTGTTGCTGTTGTTTTGGGGGCTTTGTTGTTTGTTTTTAAAACCAGTGTTACTGATTTGGAGTAAGAAACTGTAACAGAAGCAGTACTAGAGAGTCAAATCTGGATGTACTACTATTTTGCAGGTAAAGGACCAGGCCTACTACAAGAATGCTTCTTACGTACATAAGGAAATCCTACCTTGATGCATTATCGACAATTAGTTGTGACTCAGCTCTGTGATTAGTTCGCAGTTCCACAGAAAAGCCTCTTGATTTTAGACCCTCAAAGATATCAGCTAACATATTTCCTGGGTCTATGCTTGGTAGCTGTCTAGTATCACCTAAATAGAATGCAAATTAGTATTTATCAGAAGCAGTAACCAACCATCTGTTAAAAACTGTCTAGAAAAAAAACCACTGGAATTAATAAATACTCAACCCTCTAAATAGTTACATGCTTCCTCAATACAATTCAAATAAAAATTCAAAAATAAAACTTTCAAGAATCTAAGAAACTTTGGGGAATCAGGCTGCAATATAGTTTAAATGTTTCATATTCCTCACTCAGTAGTGCTTTACTAGCAGGCGTAAATGTCTCTGCATGATGAACGCTGATAGTGATCACATGTTATTTAAATGCATTTTGAAAGTTACATAGTTAAAAACAAAAGCCATAAATGGTATGCCAAAAAAGAAACCTCCGAAAAAGCAGGAAAGTTTGATTTTACAATTCTTTGTTTTCCTTTCTGAATTAAAACAAGATGATCCTAGCATCAAGAATAATATGAAACCTCCCTTCCAACACGTGATTAATATACTAACACTAGCATTTTTAAATTTAAGGAAATCAGAAAAGTTTTCCAGTTGCAATATGTAATAAACTACCACATGTAAGTCATAATACTTTCAGAATCAGACAAAACACTGCTAAACAGAGAAGGGAGATACTGCTACTTTCATACTGACAGTTCAGGTGGAAAACTGTCTCTCTAACCTGACTACCTGAATAAGCAGAAATATCCAAGTACAGAACAATGTGACACTCTAGGGTTTTTAAGAGACTCAGTGACACCAGTGGCAGCTCCAATACTTACACTGTATATTATGTATTATTAAATGCAGTATAATGCTAAATTTGCTGTTTCACTTACCTAGAATAATAAGTTTGGCAAGCTGAGCATGCTCACACAGGAGTTTTAAAACTAAACTAAGAATGTGTACAGACACCAAACTTCCTTCATCCACAATCAGAATCGTCACAGTAGAAAACTTCCACGGCTGTACTTGTTCACTCTGCCTCCACGATTTAAAACTATAGATGATCTAGAAACAAATCAAAATACATCAAGCTCTGACACTAATCAGCTGTAAACAAAACTGCCTTGTAAAGGTAGCCAGAGTCTGGTATCTTGTCACGTATTTAGAGCTATTATCTGAAATTCTGAACTTAAACCTGTAGAGACTCAGAAGATTTAACCGTTCAGTCTTATTTTTCTCCTTGGTGAATACATTTCTAGCTGAGATTATCAACACTTAGTTATATAAAAGCACAGAAACATATCCTTTTCTGCAGGGACACAAAGGATATAAGGTCAGCCATTAGGTTGCTCTGTAACAGAACACCTCCTACTACAAGCTGCTGACATCAATAAACTCCCAGCATTGCATGGGGAAGGGGAACAGGCAACTCTCCAGTCCCCAAAGATACAATAAGCCCACAGTACTTTTTCTGTTATTATAATTTTGATTTACACAGGCTATTCCACACCTCCAATGTCTTCTTGCCACCTTCCACTACCTAGGACAACAGAGACTTGACCTAAGTTTATTAAGAGTTTGCTTTCTACTTTTTCCTAAAGATTTCCACTATATTTACCACTAATTAAGAAAACACTGTGTGAATGAAATTTATCTCATTATTCAACCCCAAGCTACTGATCTCTTCATGTACGTGCAGGTATCAGTACAACAGCTAGGCAACAGGACACTAGACATCAGCTCTGCCATCTAGAAAGTATTTCTGTCTTAATTTGAAATAAAAAAAACAACTGAGAACTCAAAATACCAGATGACCTAGAAAGGCACAAATTTGAGACGTGTGTAAGTACAAAAACTCCCCAAAGCTACAGCAAGTAATGTATTTCAAATGATTGAGTTACGATTCCCCAACACGTAACACTGATTTTCAAATGCCGACAAGCTGTACCTAAGCATTTATCATGAATCGCTACATATTTTGTAAGCAAAGTTCAATAACGAGCTTTTTTTTCCAAAACAAGAAGGGACACTGCCAAAAGGTCTTTCAGAACACAATTCTCAAAAAAAAAAAAAAATCTTACCTGATGCAGTGTATATGCAGGCAGCTTAGTTTTTTCACTCAAAAGGCTTGCTGCCCTCCCTGTAGGTGCAGTAAACAGTAGATTCAAAAATTTTTTTGTGTACATATTCTCCGACTCCCAATGATGATCAAAGGTATTCCATTCCTCAGATGCATCCAGGTCATCTTCGAAGTCCTTAGAAGCAGCTTCCACTTCTTTTTCCATCTGCTTTAAGTGACGAAAAAGGCAGCTAACTATTGTACTCTTCCCACAGCCTCCTTTTCCACTTATGATTGTGACAGGATTAGAACAAATCTTTTCCATAGCAATCACCTGATCTATGTCTACCTCCGCTTTACTTTGGGTACCAGATGTAGGTCCCAATTCCTTTTCAGGAAAGTGATTTTCACAGTTACGACTGTCCGGACTATTTTCCTTCAGATGTTCCATTTCATGAGCATGGGTAACGTTCATTTTGTTATCTACCATTTCTCTTGATGTCTCAGAAACGCTAAGTATCTTCCTCACATCAACATCCAGTTGCCATGAGCGGTTTGACAGAAGGTCACGTATACACATTGCAATGTTTTTTTCAGATTTGTAAAGATGAGGCAGAAACACTAGTTTCTTCTCCCTAATCACTACGTTCTGATCTTTCAAAAATTCAAGAGATTGCCAAACATGCTCAATGGACATATCTTTAGATACAAAGCCAGCTAATTCATCTTGATCTTCGTAAGTGTGTCCCATTTGTCTACACCGTTTCTTGAGTTGATCATACAGAATTAATGCATTCTTCTGCAAGTCAGGAATCTTCCAGAGAAGGTGTTTACACTGACAGAAGGCGGCCCATGTTGCCTCACAGTAAGACAGGTTCAGTTCCCTATGGGTAATCTTCTCCCCAAAAAGAATAAAAGCAAACATGCATTTATTTCTGAAAATGTTAGCTTCTTGCTGAATAACATTTCTCCTAGTAAATACTAATTGCAATGCAGAGGGCAGAAGTCTACAAAAATGTATGTATTTCTCATAATGTACACAGTTATAATGTTTTTCAAGGTATATGAAAGCAAGGAACTTAAAAATTATATAGAATTATAATTCCTCTCAGTGACCCTCCTGTATAAAACAGAAACTTTAAAGATCAAAAATCTGGCACAGAAATCGGGTATTAGGGAGAACCTGTGCACACCTAATTAGCACAATTTCAAGTAAAGGCACAAAAACTGTTGAAACAGAGCACAGGAAAGGCGTTAACCAGAACACTGTACCCAGAACACGCTATTTCAAGAAATACATAACCTTTACAGAGACTACTGCAAAATGGTGAAAGACTGAGATGTGCAAAAAAGATGAATTACTGAGGGAAAGAAAGTGAGGCAAGCGAGACCATCTCTCAGTAAAAGCGCTGGGGGGCTGAAGCAGGGGATTAACCACATTTCTGAACTATTATGCGATAGCTCCCACCTGAGGTACAGGAGCGCTAAGGTGAGGTGCAGCAGCAAAGTTGCACAGCAAGCGTAGCAAAGGGAAACGGGAAGGTAAGCAGCAACCACAAATCCCATTATAAAAGAGCAGAACCACTAGACCAGATGACCTCTTACAGAGTAACTTGCCTACTTTACTATGAAAGCACAGATACTGTTCTATGTATTAAGAACAGAAAATCTCATCTGCTGGTATAAAACTGAGCAGGGCAATTGAGGGTTTTAAGTTAGCTTCTTACTTTTGGCCCAAATCAAGTATTTAATTTTCTGTTCCTTGTAGACAAGACTAAACAAACAGTTGCAACAAAACCACTTGTAAAATCTTCGGAGATTAATTTATTGTAGACCAACTGGGAAACAAAAACAAATTTGCTAAAACTGAATCTAGTATGATGAACTAAGCTTGCCTCCTACAAATGCCCAGTTAATAAACTAAACATAACTGAAACAGCACTGTATTTCAAGGAAGCTCAAATGTAACAACCACTGTGGTTTTTTACCTTGCCTAACATTACTTACCCTGCTGAATCCAAGTTTCCATGACTCATTATTCAATATCTCATCCAATTTTGTCAGCATCTTGTCTTGAAAATGCACCTCCTCACCATCCATACCATTGTTTCCTTCAATCTTTCTTTGCCAACACACCGTATCCAGCAGAGCACAAAAATGGCGTGGCAGGAGAATTGGTAAGAACTCCAGTATCATTGGAAATGTCAGAGCTACCAATACCGCCTTTCCTGCAACTGTATGCACCATAAACCAAGAAAGTTTTAAGCAATATACAAAGGTATTTGTAAAGGCAGTTTAAACTGACTCTGGCTTTTATCCTTCTGCCTCCCCTACATCCAAAACATACCAAATTTCTTTCAGTTTCTTATTCTTTGTAACCCTTGTCAAATTCTTTTAAAGCCTGTTTTTCCTGAACTGCCTTGGGGCAAAAAAAAAAAAAAAAGGTAAACAGATGGCAAAAACTGCAACTAAATGTACTCATTTAGAAAATATGTATTATACACTTGGTTTAAACTGCATACTCAATAGCATTTTGTAGAAAGTCAGTTCAGATCTCACCATACCTGCCTCTTACCTAAAGATAATTTTCATACAGATGTACAGAAGAACATTTAAAATCCAAAATAAGAAGAGGCTTCTAAATTTGTACTATCAGGTCAGTAGAGGAACTTAGGAAGACAGCGCTCTCCACTGGCTTTCTCAATGACCCCAAACTTAAGCTATCACTTTCCCTGTTTGTATCAGTCTTGGGATCTGCAAAAGGAGGATAATGAAACTGATTTGCTCTATACCTTGCTTTAAAAAACAAATTTCAGAAGAAAGTGAGACTTTAAGAAGTTTTATCTTTTGTCAAGGAAAAAAAATGTAATTTTTAATTAAGTGTTAAGGAAACTTTGTAATTCCAAATTCAAAACACCAATTTTTCTCAGTGAAGTACTTTTTCTGATCACTGTCTTACCTACAGAAAGGCAAAGATAAAACCTTTTCCCTTTAAAGTAAGCACTTAATTTATATATGGAGAATCAACAGACACTTATTTCCACACAAAAATACCATGAAGACTTGAAGAACAAACTGCTCAAGCCCGTAACAATTAATGACAACCAGAAAAAAATGACAATAGTAATAGTAGCAACATGACATACAGGGGAGTGGTTTGTTGTTTCTTTTGCCCAATGATAGAGAAAGAAGAAAGTTTAATTTGTAATAAAGTAATTCAAGGTAGATACTAGGAAAAATCCACCAACTACAAGAACAGTGAACAGAATACCTAGGCACATTGTGCAATCTTTATCCGTGAAGATTCATTAACATACCGGACAAGCCTCAATCAAAAGGGATCCACATATCCCATTAAAACTCACACAGAGAACTAGATCCAAGTTTCTACCACTATCAATTCCCATCCCTTTGTGGTCATGAAAAGATTTAAAGTCCATAAACAGGGGTTAAGAAGTTTTCTACTATTACAAAAACAGAACAAAAAGCCTGAAAGTCCATAGAATTATGAATATTCTCCTCAACTCATACAATGTGATTTGGAGGAAAGCCAGCTAAAGTCTAGCAGAAGCTCTGAACTCTCCTGGTAGATGTGATTTGACCTCTGAAATAGTCACTTCCATCTCTTGCCCTGACACTGCCCAGTAAACCAGGTACTAGAAGACTTTGTTTGCTTGCACACAACAGCAGATAGACCCAACCTATCTGTACAGATTTATGCACAGCTGCAGCTGAATTTAAAAGACCTCCTCCAATTCAGACTAGTGAGTCCCACAGCACTGACACCTAAGTGGCTCTGTATAGCACCAACCTAGGACCGCCTGTGTCCACATCTGGAACGTGGTATAAAGGAAACAGATCATCACAGCAAAACCAGAGAGCTTAGGCTTAGAACACGTCTTCAGACACCTTGAATTTCTGTATTTCAACGTTTTCCTGGCCCCACAGACTGAATGCCCATTAGGTGTGCAACTGGAATGCATCTTCTGGGTTTCATCCAGCAGGAATACAGTCAGTACTCTCAGAGACCGCATCACAATGGGGGCAAGACGGATGTTTGCTTCAAAAGCACACTCCTGATCCAATCTCTGATGCTTACGTAGTCACACCAACATAGTCCACGACAGGATGCTCAGCAGTCCTGAACTATCTCCATGTGGTGACACTCCAGTGCTTCCACACTCTGCTCCCCAGCCATACCAACCTGCTGATGGGCAGGACTCAAATACACTTAGATAGCCTATTTAGTGCAGCTGATTTGGACTACACTGAGTTCATTCGCTGCTGCCCTGCATTACAAAGAAGCAGCTATACTATTTCTGAACACGTATTTATCCTAAAAAGCCATGCCACCGTGTTTAAGCAGTGCTGAACCCATTTTTCAGTACGCCTTGTTAGATCAGAAGAAACTACAGGAAGCCAGCACCAGCGCCTTTGTATCCCTAGCACAGACAATTCTACTTGTAAGCCTACAGAATACCAGAAAGTCCTTATGTGTTTTTAACTGTATGCCTATCTTTCATTGGTCACTGTCCCCAAATTTTTAAAAAAAGAATCTTTGCATGTTCAAAATTCATTTGAATGTACACTTCATATAAAGACATGCTAGCTTGAACATAGTATCTAAGATACAACTCTTCATTTTATAAAATAATCAAAATAACAAAGGATATACCTACATGACTTCAAAACGTAGTGGAAGATATCGTAATCCTTGGTGTCTCTGTGTTTCCTCCCTGTCCGTACGTGTGAAACTTGGAACTGTTTTAGTGTTTCTTCAAGATTTGCAAAACTCAGCATAGACTCCGTAGGAAGCCAAGTAAAAAACTTTTCTTTAAAATCCTCAGGAACAGCACATTCCTTAAGAAAGAGTGAAAAGACTTGTCGGTTGTTTTCTTCTATATCAGTTCGCAGAAAATACGACGGATATCCTTGCGCAAAGTACTTTGACCCCATTTTTTTAGCTTTAACATTAACTCTCCACCAAGGGTCAACTAATGGAAAACGTCCAACTACTTCATATTCCTTTTTGGAGTTTTCTTCTTGTATAACAACTGAACATTAAAAAGAAAAATAAAACCATTGTTAACTGATAGTTATAAAGATTAAAAGTTTGGTTTGATTAAAAGAGTTTTGTTTGTTCAAGCTTATTTTTTTCTTCCATATAAGTTGCAGTAGTAGAAGTAAAGCAGTGGTTTCCATACACTTCTTGATGTCAGTAGTACTTCCAGTAGTATTTAAAAACAAAAGCAAAACTAACCTCAGGAACAAGGACTAAAACTGCTTAAGTGTCAGAACTGCAAAATTAAACTTGCGTATGAATACTTATTAAGCCAATTAAACATACTGGTACATGGTTTAATATTACACCTTTTACGCCAGGTCAAGTTTGCAATGCCATTTTAAACAGTTTTGCCACTAAGCACCGCATCATGGTGCCTGCGCGCTCTTCAGATATATTTGTATACCAAATACTTCCTGCAACTGAAAGCACCAAAACAATAAGCAATTCATGTAATAAACTCTTAACATTTTGTACCACCTGGTTTGCCTCCTCCTGGTTTCCACCCCCTTTCCCTCACAAAAATTAATACGCCATTCGTCACCCCACGCCTAGGGACTAACAGCTACGACCAGAACAAAGCGAGCACCTACGTTTTAGGACTTGTTTCTTACCAAACCAGAGTACCTGCAGACCTTAGCTTTATAACAACTTGTCTGTTTATTCTCCCCCTTGTTACCTAGCTCAATTTAGCCAGTTTTAAAACAATTTTCAAATAAAACATTCTGGCTAGGCAGAAGTTGCTCCAATGTCACCTACTTTTCTAGGTACTAAAGAGAAAGTAGGGAATCGTTAACGTCAAGTATCAACACCATTACATGTCGTAAACAAAATAAACGCATTTTTTTTGCTCAACGTTAACTTGAACGGATAAACTTTGGTTGCACGGCGCGGCCGTACGAAAGGGCACATCACCCCGCCCTCCCGCTGCCTCTGCAAGATTTATCACCCACCGCGGATCATTTTTCCCTCTACTTGTCAGGAATTCGGCACCGGGGGCAGGCGCCCGTTTCGATTCGATTCGCTCTTAAGGCCCCGGGGGAGCGGGCCAGGGCAGGCGGCCAGGCGCAGAGCAAGCGCGCG
>VZSC01011564.1:47032-70492 GCA_013398225.1 Steatornis caripensis
CGGGCCGGGCTGGGCCGGGCCGGGTCGGGCCCGGCCCGGCACGGCCCGCGGGTGCAGCTCACTCGTTTCAAACCCAGCCCAAACCCGCCTCCGAGGGAGGCCGCCGGCAAGGGAGGACACCGGGGGCGGGCTGCCTGCGTGCCCGGCCGCCGACCGGCGCGGCCCCGCTCCGCTCCCGCCGCCCCTCACCGGCTCGGCGCGGGGGCAGAGCGGCCACCAGCTCCAGCCCGGAAGCCTCCAGGAGCGCAGCCTCCGCCAAGTGCGACTCCTCCTCGGCGTCGGCCTCCTCCTCGGTCTCCTCCTCGGAGCCCGCCGCCGCCGCCCGCCGCGGAGGCAGCAGCACCCCCCACAACTCCACCGCGGCCGCCCCACGCTGCGGCCCGGCCGGCGCCATGCTGCTACCGCGCCGCGCTCTCGCTCTTCGCGGTGCGGAAGGAGACGCCGAGCGGAACAGCGACACGACGCGTACTAGCGAGGGACTAGTCAGGAGCGGCGGTCGTCATCCGCTGTCACCCGCTGGGCCCCGGCCGGGTGTCGGTGGTGGCCGTGGCGCCGCTCCGCTCCCGCCTCAGGAAGCGCGGGCCTCGCTGCGAGGCGGCTGGAGCCCGGCAGATGGGCTGCGGGGAGGTGCCGGGCAACGCGCAGAACGGGCGGCTGTGCACCCGCGGGGCAGAGACTCGGTAACCGCGGAGCGACCTCCCGCGGGTGGAGAAAACGCGCGGAGGATGTGGGCAACGCCGAGCCCTGGCCCCCAGCTCCCGCCCCGCCACCGTTTGTACTGGTACGTTGGTACCCTACTACAGAAACAGTGCGTTTTTTTAATAAATCGAGTGATAATTCTGTGTCTTTACATGACCCCAATCACAAAACCGCCAAATCATAAAATCAGATTTCCGATTTTTCCTATTATATTTCACCCAGCTGCCCCCCAAAGCCGTATAATACTACGTATAACTAGCAAATGCTTTTCCAGGAGGTCCTCGTAACACCACCCGTACTTCCCCGGACAGCAGCCCAAACAGTTCACGCAGCTGCATAGTCTTCGCTTTTCTTCAGCACTGCAGATCATTTGCCTTTTCTGAAACTTTATCAAACAGTAGTTTCATGTTGCCTTGCAGCTCATAGATGAAAATACCAAGCTTTATCATGTTTAGTACTGATCTCTCCTGAAGTCCACCAGAAATCCTGCTATTCAGCAATGAAAGCAAATGTTTCTAGGATCTGTTTTAAACTGGTTTTCACTGGTTGAGTAGTTAACAGGTTAATCCTTGCCATGTTATTATGTAGCTCTATTTTTTTTAACAAAATGTCAAACTGTTGTATTCCCTATCAGCTAGTATATGTTTTCATCGAAGAATTAAGTTTGTTTGACAAGGTTTATTTTCTTCATTTTGCTGACACTTGTGTTTTCATTTGCCCCCTCATTGGTTTTTTAGCTGTGTTTTCTTCCATTTTCTCCTTTGTTTTGCTTTGGACTGATGTCACAGTAACTAAACGGCAGGCTACTGTGGGTGTCTTGCTGCCACGTCAGAGTACTGGCACGCAGGTTAAAGTAGGGGCAAATGCAGTAGGTGCTGGTGCAAAGACCAGTGGATCCTTCTGATTGAAACTAAGTAGCCGGGTGTTTTTGCACTCCAAACCAAGGCGCAAGGTAGAAATGCCTGCTATCACACTAAATCACATGCCAGTCTAGACACAGCAGGTAGTTTGCCCGGCTTCTGAGAAGCTGTCAGCGGCACAGGCATACCCTTCAAAACAGCAGTGAAGGTTGCTTGTAAATGTGTTTAGAAAAAGTGATACATAATAAAATACATCAATATACAGTATTTCCTTTTGGCCTCAGCTAAAAGAGACCTGGTCCTTTTTCGCATTGTTTCATGACTCCTTCCCATGAGTGATGCAGGAACCTCTCCGCCCACAGGACTACCCTGCAAAGAATAACGCTCTCTTTGCCACCTTCCTCCCTACAAAACTGAGAGGACTTCCGCTCAATCACACACAGGAGCGTGGACTCTCCCTCTGTCCTGGTATGGTTCTCTGCCACCTCTCTGTTTCTGGGAATACCACCTTTATTATTGTGTCAAGTAATATCTATAAGAAGACAGAGGCATGTAAATACAATTTTTACGATTTTTAAAACCAGATGCAAGACTCATGCAAACATCCTTGAAATAGTTGTTTTCAGTTCTTGTGTGAATTAACTTTAAATAATGGTATGCTTTTTCCAGCCTAATTCGCAGATAATGAAGTAAGTCCTTTACATGGCAGGCTGAAAACACATGGCCTATAAAAGGGAGACAGGAGAGGGGAAAGAGACATTCATGTTAATTTAAAAAATTTCAAGCATTAGCTTACTGAAGTGCTTAACAGTGTTATGCAGTGATACATTTGAATCAGTGCTTTAAGATACTTTTCTCTTATGAAACATCATTTCACATTTAACTGTGTATTTGTGTAAGTGAAACTGGATGTCTGAGTGCCCCCCGTCTATTCTGAAAATACAAAGTTAATACCGTATTCAGCAAGCCTGACTCTGGAATTTCCTTGTCTTTCTACAGCCTGTACAATACACGCTGAATTCCCGTATGGTGTCTTACATTTCCATTTCTCTTTGTCATTTCATCAAGGAAAGACTCAATTTTGTGAAGACCGAGGAACAGATGCTGAGGGTTTGATGCATCCTGATTATGAATGGCTTTCCGTGTGCCCATCTTGAAATAGGTAAGCCTTGGTTTTCAAAAATGTGACTATTTTCTGCTCAGGTGAAGTAAGAACAGTTTTCTAGACCAAAGTGGTCAAGCACTAAGAATTAGAGGATCCTTTTGAAAATTTGGGACTGAATGATTTGCGCATCTTCACAGCCCTTCTGCTTGGTTCTCTTTCTTCCCTGTACTCTATACTGCTACCCATGCAGTTAGAGTAATAGAAGCTAAAGTAAATCTTTGATTTTGTGAAGTCAATGATAAAATTGTTAACTCTCATACAAGAAGAATTTCACCCATTAAAGTCATGTTATAAGAGTGAAAAATGTAAAAATAAATGAGCATTTGTATAGATTTAGAAATTCACAACACATATGTGCAAGAAAAGATTGTTAGGCATTAAAAAACAGTTAAACACAAGGCCGGGAGAGTCAGTCAAAAATGAGTCTGTCATGAACGTTTTAAATCATAGCCTGAAAAATACTTTGAAATCTTAGATCAGCTTTGGGGACTGGCTTTTTCTCCATCATGTCTCACTTTAAATTCCACCTCAAAAGCCAAGAATGTACAGTAAAAGGAAAACACACTTTGACAACCCTGTGATTTTACCTCCTAATGCATTGTAATATCACTGGCGTGATAATTCGTGATTCTTAGAGTATAATCTGACATGACACTGAAGAAGTTATTACTCTTCTGTCCATGGGGAAAAATCTATTTTTAAGTTTGAGCTCAATACTGCTGCATTCAGTGGGAAAAAAATCCAAAGCCCTAAAAAGCAAATAGTCACAATGAACAAGGAGAGATCATTTGTGCTGTGTCTTATTGCTTTGTGTCTTGACACACAGTAGCAAGTTTTCACTTAATAAAAAGTATGCACGTATAAATCTTCATCATTTAAATGGGTATTTGAAACGCTTCTCTGAAAACAATTTTCAGAACATTCTGGCAGGTATGATTTATACACTGAAGGTTTATATGAATGCCATCCTCCAGAATTAAGTAAGACTTGCTACCTTTCTTAGTGTTGTGTCATGACAGACATCCCCTTTAAATGGATGACTGGCAGATCATCTTTGACTAGGATCGGGGTGGGGGGGATCCTCCTGTCTCAAATTCATTTGGATATTCATTGTTCCCCGATACTCTGCTGGGATTCAAGAGATTCCTGTCTGCCAAACTCCAAAAGCCGGTCTGGGTTTGCCATGCAGAAGCACGAACTGGAAGCCCTCAGAGCATGAAAGTAGGTGATGTACATAGCAAGTCAGGAGGCAAAAGTAGCAGAGAGAGGTTTAAACTCTCATTCCTCTTGGGACAGAAGCGTTTTGCTTTTCCCTATGATTTTTCGGGGTGCCATAGAGGAAATATTCCCACAGCAATACTTTTGAGGAAGGGTAATTATGGACAAGAGCAACCTAGCCTAACTGCCTCTTGAGATGCTAAATTCAAGCACTGGACCTGAGCAACAGGGACTAGAAGTATCCTTACTTCTAGTAATGAGCTTTCTGGAAGGCAACATGAGGCCCAGGAGTTGTCAGCTACCACCAGCATGACCTCATACTAGAGGAGGGTGATTTTGAAGGTCCAAGGATCCCATAAAAAGATGCCAACACAGGGAAGCTTTTTTGGAGGGTGATGGTGAGTGAAACAAGGCTGTAAATTGACTGCAGATAAATTAAAGCTGTTACTTACCAGAGTTTCTCATGTGAAATCTCTTCACAGCTGGATGTCATTTCTATAGATAAGGCAAAAAGTTATAATTCCACAGACATTATTTTTTCCCCAGACAACGAATTTCAGAAGATGTCAAACATGCCATCAATGAGATATGCATGTCTCACAGGCTTTATTAAGTATTGAACTAGCCGAGCTTGAGACATATGTAAACATTGAGGGGGGGCGGGAAGGGTGAGAGTTGTTGTAAGTACATCATATTACAGCATACTTAATCGTTGTCGAGAAGGTGGGCTTTCTGAGTGCTTGAGGGTTGTAGGATAGATCCCCCTGGTCAGGACAGATGCAGTGATTTGACTTGGAACTCTGCCCGTATAAACCATAGCATTAGCAATAACATTGAACTATGCTTGGAAAACGTGCTTGGCATTATCAGAGCTTTAGGAAGTAAGACAAGTTTTTTGCATTTACTTCAAAGTTCTGACACAGGACTGCTCCCTATAAAAGGCTTCAGAAGAATCTAAAAACAAACACAGCATCTTCATTACCCAAAAAACCCTGATGAAGCCTTGATGCAGTATGCAGAGCAAATGCTTTGAAATAGATGTCAAAAAATCCAACTTTAAAAGGCCTGTTTCTAAAAGGTAGAGGAGAAGCAAACAAGTTTGGTAACGTCATAAAGATAGTAATAGTCCCCTACATAGCCCATCTAGTCCTCTATGTAGCCCTCTACAATGAAATTCCTTTTAAAAAAAGTTCAGCAATGACTCTTTTTGTGCCTTGGTTACCCATTCTTGTTTCATAGCTTTGTGTAGTGTCTCAGCATCCTCTCATTCTTTTGTCCGTAAGAAACATAAGACTGAAGCTGTTTCAGCGTTCCCTTGGGGCACATAGTATTTAACACAGAAGCCAGAATTGCTGTGTCAAATAGCAAATTCTCAACTATTATTGGATGTAATCAAACCCTTAATATGTACATTTCCGCTCTTCAGGTGCTCAGGCTAGTAACACTTTTAAGAACGTAATGTGGTGCGCAGTGTAAAGCCACCTGTCTTGTTGCTTGGTATTAATGCAGCCATCCTAAATTTCCTCAAGCTATCTAAGGGCTTTGCCAGTATGTCACAGTGACATTGGCTTGTGCTGCATCAAAATGCTAAGTGCAGTGTGTTTGACAGACAATAGTGTTCTCTCTTGATCAGACACAAGAGAGACCAACTTGATTCAAGGGCCTATGAATATTAAGTAGGACTGGTGTTCCTAGGAGTTGTTAATCAGCCTGTAACTTTTGCAGTGAGATTAGGTACATTGCTGAGAATTTTCTTCTTTTGCATAAGATCTTGGAAACTTGTTATTATTGGAATGTTAGGCTTACTTTTAAAAATCAGTAATTTTCTAGTCTCAAGGTTTCCAAGAAAATGGATACTAAATATGCTCTGACAAGCCCTTACCTGCCTTTCTTATAGGCAGTGTTCTTTATGGCCATTTATTTGCCGTTCAAAAGCATGATAGATTCATTTTTAAAAGCAAACTCAAAAATACTTTCTTTGGTGTTGCAAGGCTAACTTCCCCCCCAAAAATGGTAGCAGGAAGAGAGGTCTCATTCTTCTTTCTTCCCAAGACCACAAAATGTTTGCAGCATCTGGCATATATTTCGCCTTGCAGAATGGTGACCTCATCTGTAGGATCAGGGTTGCTTTTACTTAACCACACTGTTGCAGAGCATTAAAAAAAATGGTGTTATAAGTTTCTTTTCTGTGTCTGAGTGAGGAAAAAGCAACCCCAACACAAAAAAAAACCTTTCTGGATGGAATGACTGCTGCTACAGACTTTAAAAAGATACAACTATTTTTGTAATTAAATATACGTGTACAGAGAGTTCTGCTTGAATGTATTACATTCATTCACCAGGCTCCATGTCATGCTTACAGGTTTGTATCTCTCAGGAGAGAAATCCAGAATTATTATATAATTCTCCAGGAACAGATAAAACCTCCCTTAACAGTGTAAAGTACTGAATAATACTTGCAGTGCTGTTTCTAAAACAGTCTATATCTTGGTGCCTTATAAAAAAGAAAGGCTACATTATCCCAATGTGTTCCATTAAAGAAAACGCTAAGGAAAATGGAAAAAAAAAACAAAACGGAAAACCAAAGACCAGCCTTCCTATGAAATTCCTAAAATACCCCAGTGCTATTTGTAATTAAAGCTTGGGTAACTATAATGACCATGTGATAATATTTTGTTTTGCCTTTTTTTTTCCTCCAGTATCCTGTCACAATTAATGGTTTGGAGGAGAAACAGTTGGTGAATTGCAGAAGTTTGCATTTTCACAAAAGAATCCAAGATTGTTCATTTACAACTTACAGAGCTATGTTGTTCTGTAATAGTGTAATCTCTACATTCCTGGTGAACCAAACAGCAAAGATCTAGTTACTGAACTCCAAATTGAAAAGAAATGGGTCTCAGAAAAGGAAAATTCTCTGTCTTTTGAGAATGTCAAACAAAAGGATATTAGTAAATAGGTCTTAAATATTGTTCTGTACTTGCTCATCTTTGCTTTTCAAGATCATTTGATAACAGGGAGGAATAAATGAAGGGTATGTTTCCCTAAGGATCTGACTGAAGTATTTTCTGTGCTTAATGGTATCATTTTAAAAATTTTCCTAAGCAGAACGTCATTCTACTGCCAGCAGCACGATACTGCATGACTGGCGGGATGTGATTCTGGGCCCAGTTTACATCTATATTTGCAAACTAACCAGGGCCAGAACAGGGGATGAAGCAGATGTGTACCATCGTCCACACTGTATGTAGCTGTGGGCACCCTGACACGTTTTAGCCTGTGCCAACAAGCACCATCCCAGAAGATGCCTGGGCCCTGAGTGCATTTCTCCCCCTTCTCACAGTTCAGCTTCAGGACCAAAGAACAGATCCTGGCTGTTTTCTTTTCTGATCCGGAGGTAGCCACTGAAGTTTCCCAGGAGAAGTCATTTACCTGTGTACAGTTCTACTTTCCAGCTGTTTGCCACCAAAGGCCACTGCTCACATTAGCTATATAAAGCCTTGCTTGATACTCAGATCTGGAAAGTATTTGTAGGCACTTCCCCCCTGTTTAATTTTTAACTGGAGCTTTTCTTGAACGAGGACTAAATAAAAATGAGAAAGGACTTTCACAGTCTGAGGTTTGAGCCTGTTTCCAGAGGGTCCTTTGAGAGCTTTTCCAATTATTTCCCTTCAGCTGGGATCCTAAGTTTAGCTATTACTCTTTCTTCATAAATAAATCACTGTTGTGCACTAATGCTTTTTCGTTACTGTTCCTCCAATTTTTCTGTTCTTTCCTGGTAATGAATTTAATGCAATGTTCTTCATGTGGTCTTACAAGCATAATGAGCAGATGGAAGTGCCAGGATTACAGCTTAAATGCAACTGTTCATCTTCTTTTGTAACAACAAAATTAGTTGATACGAAGATTAACTTCTCGCTAATTTTTATTCTTCTCTTTTTCCTCAAACAGCCATTCCCAATAGGTATTCTGTTAGAAAAGCAAGGGTTCCAACGAGGATTTACAGAGGAGAAGGGATGGGGCGGGAGCAGATGAGCGACACTGATACACCCCAGCATTCTAGGAAAGAACTTTACAGTCCTTCCATTCATCCCAACTGCTTCCAGGTCTGGATAGATAATAACAGACTGTAAACCCTGCCTTTTGCTTTTGTGTAAGGCACTCTGATACAAAGGGCTTGTGAATAATAGAAAAACTGAGAAGAGCGTTGAGATCTTGTTGATTGATGCTGTGAAGCAGCAATAGGCATAGAGGTCAGGAGGATTTAAAATCCACTGGGATTTAGTGATACTGTGGACTTTTCTCTGTGACCAGCTTCCATCCTAAATAAAGCATCTGGAGAATGGAAGTAGTTCTGAGGGGTATGGCAGCTCTAAGCTTAATAAAAAGTTAAAATGCTCACATAGCACTATGTTGGGTCATGCATGTAGTATGGATCAGAAGATGCTCATGGAAAATGAATGCATGATGACAGACAAAATGCTTAAACCATGGGTTGGGGTTTTTTTTTTTTTGCATAGGAGAGAGTTTAAAATAAGAATAAAGCTCCCTTTTGGGTCCTCACACAGAGTGAAAATTAAATTTTCCAGACCAAAATGCCAAAGATGTTATAAACTTGTAGAAATGTACTGTGTTTTGGGAGTGATACAGTACCGCAGCTAATACCCAATTCTTCTGGAAATGTGTTAGACCTTTAGTGATCACTGCAGGACTGTCATATCTGAGAAATAAAATTACGGGATGATTTTTCAAAACTTAAAAGATTTTTCACTCTTGATTGCATGTAGCAATTCCTTTGTGACTCTGAAACCAGAACCTGTTATCTTTACTGACATGTTTACTCCCCTTTTGTTGATACACAACGATCTTAACAGGTAGTGAATTGTTTGCTCTGGTTTTTTTAGGGCTGTTTCCTAGGTTTTGGTCGCTGCAGTTTTTGCAATGAACTTTTTATTTCTTCTGAAGCATAAATTTTGACATGACTTATGGCAAATAGATTGAGATGAAGTAGAAGGGTGAGTCTAATATGGAGCTCTAACATCTGCAACTCAGGCAAGATTTCTCTCGTAAGTGATGGAAGAGTTTGGACTGGTGACCGCAGTGTGTACGGGTCTCCTCCTGGCAGATCCAGTCACGCAGCGCTCTGGGGTGGCCCTGAAAGAGCAGGCAGAGCTGGAGGGATGGGGGCCAACACTGGCAAATCTTGGGGCTACCTTGAACTGTAAGCTGAAAAATTCTAGAAGATGCCAAATTGCAGAGGAATGGGGAAAGACGTGAGCATTGAAAAGAAACAGAGGTTTGTTCTTTCTGAGGATGCAGAAAGAAAAAGTAGAAAATCAATATAAAGCAAAGCAAAGGAAGGCAGACTTTCCATAGCAGTTTTTCAAAGAAAAAAGTTTTTCAAAGAAAAAAAGCAACACTTGAAATCTCCACTAATAAGCAACACTGTTCCACCTAAACTCATTTAGACACCAGCTCCTGGCTAGAGTTTTGATTAGTAATTGTAAGCAAGTTTCCTTTCACCTACAGCTTTCCAGGGAGAAAGGCAAAACACTGACTGAATCCACTGGTAAATCCCACACCTTATGAAGCTAGTAATGAATCATGATTTCTTTTTTATTGTATTAGCACTACTCACACAGTATTCGTAACGCCCCAAATAGTAATGATGTGCATATTCTACACAGTGAGATCTTTGCATCCAAAATTATTTGTTTAATAATAAGGTGGTCTCAGAAAAGCTTGTCTTAAGATGTAAAACAGAGAAAATTATTTATTGACATGACATGTGGCAAAGGTTTTCTAACAAATAAAGGTATAATTACACACTTTCCTGCTCCTTTGCGTATTAGTCTGCTCATGTAAGAGCTATCCAGAGAATAACACATATCTGTTTATATTAATGTGATAAATTTTTAAATTTTAAACTCTTCTCACATATTTACTTCTAATTTAAGAGAGCTGTTCCCATGAGGCATACCTGCTTGATAACATACTTTTTTTTTCTGTTCTAACAAAGAACAGAGTTTGCTAAGTTCTGACTTTTTCACAGGTGAGAATGCTTACAGGAGAGCCCCTGGATTCTTGACTATTGGCAGACACACCATGTATTCAGACTGTGTTTTTATTACTGATGAAGGTACAGTCAGTAATTTCAGAGCCCAGCTAGGATTTCAAGACTGTTGACTGGAATATATCTTTGAATTTGTCATGTATTGAATCTGATATCGAACTAATGAGAGATAACACGCATGCAAACGTACCGGGTCATTCTTCCACAATATGTTTCACAGTAGAACTCAAACTTCACCTGTGTATTGTAAACTATGACAGCATATTCCATTGCTACTGAGCTTGAAAGAAGAAGGTGTTTATGAAAAAGGATTTTTCAGTGGCTGTAAGACCAGGCCAATGGGATTCAGGGTGTTTACCCTCCAACATAGTACAGGTTAGGAACAGAAGATGGTTTTTCTTCTTTCCTAGTAATAATGCTTCCTTTTTTAATTATTTCCATTAAGACCTTGATATGTTGATATATTGCTATTCTGCTTCTCGATGAACCACACTTTCACCCAGTTGCCATGGCAGTAAAGGTTGGAGCTGAGACTTCAGACTGTGGTCAGGCGGACCAAATGTTATCACAGCCCGTTTGTTTCTCCTGCTCCATTGGTCTCCACCCAGGTGAAGCCAGACACCCAGCTGTCAGAGCACTCAGCTGCTCCTGCACAAAGTTAGTCCATTTAGTTTAGCAGATTTCAGCAGCAGTTTAAGCTAAATGGCCTGTTTTTCCAATGATACAGGTGAAGTGGGTTCATGCTGAACACGATGAGGTGAGCAGCAAAACAGTTTGGAGGTGATGCCTTCCTAAATTCTTTCACCTTAAAGAGACTCTCTGATGAGTTACTTATGCTCAGGGCATTTTGGCTCTTTTCTTGACTTGTTATAGGGGTTAGGAGAGAAACTCAGATTCATTTGAAACAGCTCTGAGAACAGCAGTTTAAAAATATTTCTTGAATATACCGTATTTATACCTTCTGTTATGCAAGCATTATTGTCCTGCATTCTGATAGCAGAGATGTGAACTATCTTCAGAGAATGAAATACCACCTCAAGGTAAATCATGCAGCTTCTTATTAATGCTGCTCTATCAGAGCATCCAAATCAGTGCTAAGCAATCTGGCAAGTGGAGGAAATGGTGAGTCATTATTAAATTTATGAGAAGCTGGTTCATAAATCCTATATAATCACTTTTTCTGAGCTGACTTGGGAAAATCCTTTAAAGCTGCCTCATTCTGTTTGGCATCCACAGTAGCTCAGTGTGATAGAAAAGATTTACCTTTCCCCAGTCAACTTCCCAGAGCACTTGCTTTTCAGCTGACAGTGAGAAAAGAGCTTGTAGCAGTGCGTTTCAAATTAGAGTCAAATTTAAAATCTTTGAAGGCACCTGAATTTAATCAGAGATCAGGCACATAAAACCAAAATTACAACTCAAACCCCCTCTGTAATGCCCTCATTCTGGAGTTATTGAAACACCCTGGGTACCTAGCTTATTTACCTCGAAGTTCCCCATGTCTCTGCTCATGGACATGATCTAAGCAGCCCAAAGCCCAATGAGGATCCAGAGCTGGTGTGTTTTTCCTCCTAACTTCCCCATGGGGCCTGCTTCAGCAGCCCTCCTAGATGCCTAATCCCCTAGTAAAATTAAAGATTCATAGGTGGAAAGTAGAAAAAAAAAGGAGCAAGATCAAAGCCTGATGTTGTGGGTTGCTTCAGGGCAGTGAGGTCCCAGGGTCTACTGGACATCTCTGATTGCTCTTTCATGCAGATCAGCTCCTCAAGCCTCTCTCCTGAGCTGCAGGCTCTAAGCTGACATGTGTGTCCATCTCCAAAGATGGGCAGGATTTTGGACCACTCATGGCCCTTGAAGCACCCTGCTGGGTGCTCCTCACTGGACGTCTCCTTCCAGCTCCTGGCCTCATGCATGGCCCAGCTGCAATTCCCGGTGGCATCATCTGCCTCGAAACCAGGGCAGGGCTCCAGGATCGGTTTCAGGGCCCAGAATACGGGGCGCTGGAACATAGCTCAAGCTCACAGCAGTCTGGTCTCTGGAGCGGGAGAGGGGTCTGGGGCTCACAGAGCCTCACATCTGCAACTGAGTTTCTCCTGAGTTGAAGCCAAAGTTTGGAAAGCCAGAAACTGTAGAAGTGTGCAGAGGACTCCTGAAAGCTGCCTAAAACAGTTATATTATGTAATCTTTTTGAAAGATTAAAACGTATTTTTCATCTTAGAATTGCTGAATGAGAACTACATTTTTTACTTCCCATGGCTTTGAAATATTTTGCAGTTTTGGAACAGAACTTGTTACCTTGTTCATTTTGGGGGGTTTGACATTTTTGATTGACCATGTCCAATGTTTCTCCTAAGACCCTTAGTTAAAAAGTGGACTTGTGAGGGAATGCTCCTGAAGTATACTGTAGCTGTATTTTATATCAGTGATTACTGGCTCAGAATCAAAAAGCCCAATTGGGATTAAATATTAATCTAGAATAGAGAACAGTATAAACAACAGAAGCCTAAGCATGCTGAAATGACTGTGTTACCTCACCCGCATTAGTTCTTCGTTAGGGTACTGTGAAAACCATGGTATCAGTTATCCTCATCCATAACAGTGACAGGGTCCTGCTCACCTGCCTTCACAATACCTACGTGTCCCTCTTACTCCATTCTCATCTTTGACTTTACAGATTCCTGCTTGTCACTGAGTTTATATATAGGGTTTTTCCTTCCTCTTTGATTTAAAATAATGGTTGTAAGAGTTCAGCAGCTGCCCGGGTTGTTCTTTAATTTAAGCCATCAGACTCACTTTGTTATATTAATAAATGAGAGACAGTTTTCTTCAAAATGCTTTCCTCAGACTTCTGCTGTCTCAGAGACAATTTCTCCCCAAATTTACAGGGGTTGTGAAGATGAAAAAAGCTCACAATTGCTCAGTTCTCTGTAAGCATAGCAGATCTCTGCTTGAAACATGATGACCACCTAAATCACACATTTAATGCAGTGCAATTCTTATTTCAAGGTGCTTCTTATATATTTCACCATCCTCTGCTACAGTATTATTAGAGAAGAAGGTCTGATTTGTTATTGTCTTCCAACAGAAGAATTTATTACCTGAAGTTTTTCTTGTTTTCATTGACATAACTAAGTAATAACTAGCAATTGATGCCTGAGAAGAAGTTACTAACACAGGAATTTTAAAAATAAACAGAAAGCAATTTAGGAATACATTATCCAAAACTAGCCCTGAAGTTTTTGGGTTTGTTTTTTTCCTTGGTTAATGAACGAAAATGGTATCTTATATGTCTTCTTATTCGGCTTTCTGTTTGTTTGGATCTCTTTTGGAGTATATTGATTTTATTTTTCAGCATTTTTTTCCTTTCCTTTGCAGGAACTCTCTTTGAGTTCATCCGTCAAAACAACTGGCATGACACAACACCAGCAGCGTGCACATACAGGTTGCTAGGGCCTTAAATAACTTTCATGTTGCGTTCAGTGACATGCTGCAAATATAAATGCCATGTTCAATTTTATTTTCTGCTACTGTAATGCAAGTATGAATATTGCTATTTTCTGTAAAACCAAAAAGATCCGGCAAGACAACACTGCTCCTGGGCTTGACAGTAGTGGCAGTGTTTCAGCTTCCATTAAGCAAATGGGAAAACACTTAAAAAATTAAAGACAAATTTGAATATTTCATAGTGACTTTGCTAAATGGGACTGGCCTGTCTCTTTTGGAGAGCTGTACAGAAAGTGACCTCTCGTGGCAGGCGGAGATGTGCTGTGTCCAAGATGTCCATCTCCGGGTATGCAGGAACTCCCGCACCACAGCACTTCATGCAAAGCTTTTCTGAGCTGCCTGAGCCAGGGGAGTGCAGCCTCGAAGATCTGAAACCCAGACCTCGGAAAGGACCAGCATCGTAAAAGACTGGAGAAGCGCTGCTGCTCCTCAGCACCTGCCTTTGCTTTCGTGCAACTGCAAGGAGATGTTCAGGTACCCTCCTTTTCCTTCCCTAGAACTTGAGCAGCTGAGCTGGATCTTACCTGTGCGTGGGTTTAGATACAAGCTGAGAAAATTAACAAATGATGACAAGGTTTTTTGTTCCATTTCCATGACAAAAAAAAAAGATTTCCACCATTTTCAGGTGCCACTTCTCAATTTCTTCCCACCATTGAGTGACATTAACTGTTTGATGCCCAGATCTCTGATGTAATGAGTTCTTGTGGTACTTTGCAGGTGTCTGAAAAGTGGAGGGGTGGCTGTGGATTGCAGGTGTGTGGGGCCTGGCAGCATGTGACATGCTTTGCCTAGCACCGGGGAAGACAAATAATTGCAATGAGAAGAGTTGGAGCTGCAGATGCACCTGTACAGCCAGTCCGCCAAATGGAGGACGTGTCAGTGGTTTATGAGACCTGGAAATAGAGATGATGTTTGTTCAAAAAAGGTGATGCTATTCAGCCCATGATCCCTCCT
The DNA here is from genome assembly GCA_013398225.1 of Steatornis caripensis. Classification (NCBI taxonomy): domain Eukaryota; kingdom Metazoa; phylum Chordata; class Aves; order Caprimulgiformes; family Steatornithidae; genus Steatornis; species Steatornis caripensis. The sequence continues at coordinate 61,500 of VZSC01011564.1, forward strand.
GGGCTGCTCTGCAGTGCAGAGGACAGTGGATGAACTGAGGCATTTCTACTTTGTAAAGCTAAACAGTCATACAACATAGCAAAACAGTCACTGTGCCTTATATCCCATTTTACTTGCCCTGTGGACTGCACAAGCTCCATCACAAAATAAATAGTCCAGCAAAGATATTCTGGAAGGTTAAGTGTTAACAGTGTTTTGAGGATGTTCACATTTTCTCTGTGAACTTTCATACGTATACAAGCTTGTACTGGAACTGATCCCCTAAAAAACACCTTGTTGATAAAATATTCTACATAATATTTGATAAAATTTTATAAAATGCAGCTCATAAAATGCTGCAGAATGCCTTGTATGATACAAAGCTGTGAAGTGCATCTCATAAAATACTCTGAAACCTGTATCTTGAAGCAGAGGATAGATCAAATGCTGCAGCAAATGAATTTGGATGACACCTGGCTTTCACAGTGATGGGTTTGTTATTGGAATCTGCTGTGCTGGTAGAGATGTGAGGAGGGAGGGGAAGGCAGCGGGGAGGGAAGCACGGATTGCCATCTTGTGTGATGAGCAAGCCCCAGCCAGGGAATATACACACAGAAGCAGTGTTACAAGAAGCAATTCCCCTCCATCCATCCCAGCAAAATCACCATTGTGGGCAAGGAGCAAAGCCATAGAAATCCCTCTCAACTGCTCAAAGCTAAACAGCCACCAGCTCCCTGGAATGTGGCAAACACTCTGTCTGCCTTCCAGGCTCTTAATAATAGCTATGCATCTTTGTCTCGTTCTGCCGCAAGAAAGAAACTGGCTCCAGCTCCTTCCCTGGGGCTGTCAGGGTGGATGGAGAGCCATGTTCATGGAGGGTTTTTTGTAGGAAGGAAGATCTTGTTGGATGGGCAAGGTCTGCACCTCACAGCACTGCAGATCCTGGTATCTGCCTGATTTCTGTGGCCCTCACTGCTGCCCAGAGTAATACTCAGTTAAAGTGTTGACATCCCAGCTCAGAATCCTATCTATAGGATTACTCTTACAAGGAATGTACATTCACAGAGATCTGCTTTGTGATCTTGGAAGTATTAACAAATCCTTAGTCTCACTCTTGTATTGCTACTTGTTCACATGTGATCCCACATCCTTGGCCATTGCCTTGGTAGAAACTTCAGGTCAACTCTTGTTTCAATGCCACAAGAAACCTTTGCTAAAAATACCCCAAAACCAAGGAAGCCAAGCCTCTCACTGAACAGGAGTCTTCCACCTGTTTCATCCTCCATGTGTTTCTCTCCCCTTTTACCACACACATCCTTGTTTGCCTTTCTCTGTCCTTTATCATACAAGTTGCACTCAAAACAAGAGCCCAAGATCTCACTGGGAAGCACTTGCAACAAGCACCATAACTTTCTCATATGCAACACTTTTTGCCTGAAAAGCCTTTACTTGCATCCAGACCCAAGATTCCAGCATGGTACCTGGATCTGCTTGCCAGCATAATCCTGCACAGAAAAGCCACAGCCCTGTGCTGCAGAAAAGCAGAAGATTGTCTCGAAGGGCCCCTCCTGGATAGTAGCAGGCTTCAGCAACGTGGTAGTGCAGCCCTCTCCAGTCGCTTGCCCTGTACATTTGCCTGGAGAGCAAAGGGGTTAGAGACATGTGGCACAGTACACTAAAATTATGCTGCCACAGGTAACTCTGGGAAGCGGTGCATGGATTCTTAACATTTCCTGTTGTCAAAAACATCTATAGAGTGGTGCTTTACTTTCATGGTGTTTTACTAGGCAGATCTCCACAATGTCTTGTCTTGTAATGAGACTCACTCCACTCCCATGCCACGCACCTTACAAAGAAAAGTAACAATTGCTAAGTGCATTTTTAACCTGCTTCCAACTTAATCTAGAAACTTACAACAAAAATGAGAACCAGTACCATGTGACAGTTGGGTGCTATGCTCACCACCTGTGACCAGAACAGGACTACCCTTAGTCATTAGCCAACATGCCAACAACACGTCATCTAACACAGTCTTGGTAGAAACCCAGATCCCTTGGGTAGGGCCTTCTGCATGCTCATTTCCCATGATAGGTCTGGTGGTTTGGAGGCAAGCTGGACACTACCTGTCTACAGTTCTTTAGTGCAGCCTATTACCGAGGCTGCTATAAGCATTTCAAGGTAATGACAGGCTATGAATCTATGATGCAACGCTTCAGGAAAAAAAAAATATCCATGAGGAGAAAATATTAACATGTAAACGGACATCATTTTGACCAAGGTCATGCCAAAGGAAAGGTAATTTATATATTAGGGGACTGGACCATCTCTCTTAGGAGGCAAGGCTGAGACCTGGGTGTGTTTAGCCTGGAGGAAACTGAGAGGGGATCTCATCAATGCTTCTAAATATCTAAAGGGCGGGTGTCAAGAGGATGGGGCCAGACTCTTTTCAGTGGTGCCCAGTGACAGGACAAGGGGCAACGGGCACAAACTGGAACACAGGCAGTTCCACCTGAACATAAGGAGGAACTTCTTTACTGTGAGGGTGACAGAGCACTGGCACAGGCTGCCCAGAGAGGCTGTGGAGTCTCCTTCTCTGGAGATATTCAAAACCCACCTGGACGTGTTCCTGTGCAACCTGCTTTAGGCGAGGCTGCTTTAGCAGGGGGGTTGGACTGGATGATCTCCAGAGGTCCCTTCCAACCCCTACTGTACTGTGATTCTGTGATAGCTGGATAATAGGTGGTTTTGAAATTCAGATGTGCACCCCAGGCAACACAAAGGGAAAATAACTGCAATTTTGGAAGTCTCCTTCTTTCAATACAGTAGCTACTGTCTTAAGGAAAAAGAGTAGAAAATAACGTTCCTACAGAGATCTTACACCTGCACAATATTTACAGTAGATATTCAGATGAACTAGTCAGCTATTACCTGACTCCACGGCTAATACATTAGAGTCTGGTATTTCACTCAGAATGAAAACAGAGACTGTGCTGAATTCCTGTTACCTACACTAAGGACTGACAGCAGTTCCCTAAGCAGAAGAGCTGCTGAGATGCACTCTGACTGACACATGGAAGACACAGAGAGCAAGGGTCTCCGGTGAATGCTGGTGTAAGTGCATATCCAGAGTGTGATGGAGGATAGTGAGCTGGGAAGGTTGGAGCATTTTACCTCAACATTAGGCTCAGGGGCACACATAAGCCATGCCCTCAGCCATACATGGAGAGAGTGTGAATCACAGCCTCTCCCAAACTCACGATTTATTTATTGTTCAGACTCCTTACTACAGTGCAAGGTAGGGTGCACCATTTCTGGCTTCTGTTTGGGCACTTGAATTATTTCTCAGTCTCTTGCCACACTGCTACTGCATTTCCTAAGGGATTATTTTGGGCTTTCTTTCTTTCTTTCTTTCTTTCTTTCTTTCTTTCTTTCTTTCTTTCTTTCTTTNACTGTGATTCTGTGATAGCTGGATAATAGGTGGTTTTGAAATTCAGATGTGCACCCCAGGCAACACAAAGGGAAAATAACTGCAATTTTGGAAGTCTCCTTCTTTCAATACAGTAGCTACTGTCTTAAGGAAAAAGAGTAGAAAATAACGTTCCTACAGAGATCTTACACCTGCACAATATTTACAGTAGATATTCAGATGAACTAGTCAGCTATTACCTGACTCCACGGCTAATACATTAGAGTCTGGTATTTCACTCAGAATGAAAACAGAGACTGTGCTGAATTCCTGTTACCTACACTAAGGACTGACAGCAGTTCCCTAAGCAGAAGAGCTGCTGAGATGCACTCTGACTGACACATGGAAGACACAGAGAGCAAGGGTCTCCGGTGAATGCTGGTGTAAGTGCATATCCAGAGTGTGATGGAGGATAGTGAGCTGGGAAGGTTGGAGCATTTTACCTCAACATTAGGCTCAGGGGCACACATAAGCCATGCCCTCAGCCATACATGGAGAGAGTGTGAATCACAGCCTCTCCCAAACTCACGATTTATTTATTGTTCAGACTCCTTACTACAGTGCAAGGTAGGGTGCACCATTTCTGGCTTCTGTTTGGGCACTTGAATTATTTCTCAGTCTCTTGCCACACTGCTACTGCATTTCCTAAGGGATTATTTTGGGCTTTCTTTCTTTCTTTCTTTCTTTCTTTCTTTCTTTCTTTCCTTCTTTCCTTCTTTCCTTCTTTCCTTCTTTCCTTCTTTCGTCTCATTCTTCATCTGGAATGAAACTTTTTTCACACCTTAAGTCTGCCTGTTTAAACTTCTAGCATTTGATGGAAGGTCTTTACTTTGAACAAGTCTGGGATAGTGTTGGCACTCCTTCTGGCATCTTTTCTACATTTTTGCCTAATACGGTGTCTAAACTCTACCTGAATTCTTCTTCTTAAACTGTATGCATCCTGAGCTGTAGTACACATCTGTTTGTTGCTAAATGTCTTCTCCCCTTCCTAGGTTGACACCCTTGTGGTAAACAACCTTCTTGTCCCTTATTCTGTGAACTGATTTGCATTTCTACTTTCCCACCTTCCTGAAAGCTGTTTATTTCAGTCACAATGTTGTTAGATAAAATTTTATGCTATTTATTTGGGGTTTACAAAAATTTTTCCTCCTGTTCCAATGAAACTGTTTCCTTTTAATACTTTGGCTCTTAAGAGAACTTGCTGAAGTCCAGTCTCAGAAAAGTATAAAAGAGGAGCATGCTTGGGCTAAACATCTTGCAGAACGTCCTCCGTGTCCTCCTAGTGGGATCCTGCATGCTTTTGCCAATTCAACTGCTTCGTTTTGGTACAGTTCCTGTCGTCAAACAAATCCAGGAGCACCTCTTGAGTTGGAAATTATGGCGTTTTGGGTAAACCTGCTAAGCCTTACTTCCCCTCGTGCAAAGTCGGGGCAGTGCACCTGCTAACACCAATGCGGCCCCACAGCACACCAGAACAGGGAGCACGCACTGGGACAGGGTATGCATTTGTGCCTGCAAAGTAGCCCTCAGTGAGGATCTCCTTAGCTACCCCTAAAGCTACAGAAACAGGCATGCCCAACCTGGGCTGAAGCCATGCGTGGAGGAAGGTTAGAGGGTCCCGACACCACTGCTGTCTGGTGATTTCTTTGGTGAAGTAAGCAGTGAGACTTCACTGTGTGACTTCAAAACTCCATTTTATGATGAAGTTGAATGAAGCAGACCTTTTTTGTGTTGAAAAACATGTTCAGCAAATGCATTGCAAAGTTGTTGCCTGTCCATGCAACTACACAGTAGCTCTCAAGAGAGGATTTTGTTGACCATTCCCAAACTTGCAGAGATATCCATGTGGTGACTTTGGCTGAGCAAAAAAGGAGCAAATAGCAAAAAGCTACAAGGTCCTATACAATAATAGCTGTTTTTTCTGTTTCCCAACATAAAGCAATTAAATCTTGTCATCTTGTTAGTGTTATCTGGACAATAGATAATCTAGAATATTCTTACTTGGTGTGATGCTGTCCTCTTAAACCCCCACTGCATTATAAGACAGACATTCAGGCACACACAAACCCAAGTCTACTGTGAATTTGCTATCAAGTTCCCCTACTAGATAAAAAGATTGGAGCTGCCATTGATTGAATCCATGCTGGATTTCTCAGTTTGAAAGACAGTTCACAAAGCATTGCACTGTTCAATTGTGTGGTTTAGGCTTATCCAGAATTACCAACTTATCGTCTGAATCTGGATCTCTGGTCTCACACAGGATCAAATGTTACACAACTAATTTGAAGCTTCTTCTGAATTTTGAAATTTAACTATCTTTTATACTTTATCCAGACATATACTTTATTTTTTTATTGACTCCTTTTGACATCACACAATTTCTAATCTCAGTCTTTGTGGGATTTTTCAGATCTTCCTTGCTTTGAAATATTACGTTCTGTAACATTTGTCCTAGGCAAAACCTCCAGGGCTTCACATTGTCCCTGCTGACACTCTGAGAGTCAGAGCAGCTGACTTTCCCAAAAGCCTTCTGAATCACAACCCTTGCATAGGCAGGGTTAAAAGGTTGTCTGGTAATCTCTTCATGCACCCAGCTTAATTTCAGAGAAAAGATTGTTGGCATCTGGGACCGAAAAAGACTTTTGGTGGATTTTGCTATATTTCATCAGTGGTTGGCAGGAGATATTTTAATTACTAGGTGGCCTTTGAAGTCTAAAAGGCTAATGCTAACCTGCAGGTTGCTTGGCTTTCTGTCACTGTAGTGCTGAACCCATTTTTGGCTCTTGATTTGCAGGATACTGTCATGAATGCAATCAAAGTGGACTTAAGACTAAAAAAAACCCCAGTGCTTTCTAAATTGCCTTTTTTTACCAACTATAAATTTTGTTGGCAAGAGAGCGGTCTGAGTATAATACATGCAGATATCTGTATGAGACATGACCTGGCATAATAATTTGACTAAGCAGCTAAATAGATGCCAGCATCATGCATTAAATGGGCTAACCGCTGGTGGATCCCAGGATGAAAACTGGGAGCCGTTGTTAAATCAACCTGTTCCTAAGGAAATTAGTTAGTTCTTTATTGTTAAAAGTATAGGTAATACAAATGAACACGTCCAGAAGTTACATGTTAGGTCAATAGCAGTTGGATTTTAAGTAAAGGATTTAGGGGAATCCTAAATCTTGCATTGTGGAGAAGACTGCATAACAGAGTGGTCTCCTCTGGCCTTCAGATCTATTAATCTAATTCTTACACTGCATAGAGAGTGTGGCTGATATCCAGCCTCACTGAAATCAGTGCAAACCTTGTGTTAATTTCAGTGGGTCACAGATTGATTTCTAACATCTGGCTTATGTTATTGAGGTTGTAAACTCTCTGAGGCACTGGGCTTTGAGAGTCTTCATTCATAGCGTGCCGAGTACAGTGGGGTCCTGGCCAACAGTTAGTATTGCCCTTGTGTTCACTTTGCTTTTACAAAGTGTTTACTTTGTTTATTTTGCTTTACAGTTAGTGAAAGCTTCATCAATTTCTTTTAGCTTGATGCTACTCCATTATAAATCCAGATTCACATCTTAGTTTACAGAATTTGTGTATCTGTCAAAGCTATATATTAAATGACACATTTTTGGCATAGGATATTCCTTTGCAGTTTCTTGCCTTCTATTCAAAACCACAACCCAATGTAACTGGGCAGCTTTAATTGCACCTATATGATGTGGTGTGTTGTGCTTTCAACTGTGATTTTAGATTGCCACTTTCACTCTCTGGTAAGTTCGTATTTTTCCCCCAAAATTTTTTGTAATTGTCATATGGTGTCTCTCCTCTCTCTTATTATTTATGCTAGCATACAGTGATCTCTGTGCTGTACTAATTTTGTGCTATTTTGTTTTTCCTTGTGTCTTTCCTTTCACTATATTCTCTCCCACCCTATTTAAAATCCTGATTTGCAAAGAATGTATGTGCCTTCTCACTGAAATCAGTGATTTTCTGCACTGCTTGCACCTTCTTGTCGTAGGCTTCGGACTTGTCTTGACTGTCTTGACTTTTGATTGACTCATTTATTTTTCTGTGTTGCGTTTCTGTGACTTTGCTGTTTCTCTGTATGTGTATAAAAATTAAGTGTAACTATGGACATAGACAAAGAAGAAAGTGTATGTATCTGTGTGTACATTGATTTTCACTGCATCCAAATAATTAGTAAAATCCAGATTATAAACCCATGTCTCTCTGGAGAAAGATGCTCCCCCTTCCTCCAGGGAAGAGGCAATGGAAAACCAGAGCCTATTAAAGCACTTGGCCATTCTGCCATCTCTGTCACAAATCAGTCGTGCATGAGACATCAAGCTGTCACAGTTTTGTGACACTGGCGCACGCACTTAAAACATGTTTGAAATATCAAGCATTTGAGAAGTCGGAGAGAGTAATTACATATCTGAAACCATCTATGTGCTTCCTTGGACCACACTGGTCTGAAGGTGCATTCGCACGGTGGCTGCTGCTTTAAACATATGCTGGTCATACATGAAACTCCTGGCAGTCCCTTCAGCGTTTCAATGGCCCGTGCTCGCTGCAGCAGACAGCATGGATTTGCTCTGATTTTTTTTCCATTTGAAGGTCCCACCGCTGCACCCCACCAGTGGAGACCCACAGCAGAGCAGCCAGATTTTGATTGCTGAGACATAGGGACCTCATCTGGACAGATTTCCATGACACCTTGTCAAAGCTCCCAAAGCGTGCCTACAGCAATGTTTGCTCTATTTTAAGCACTGATACTGCTTCCACGTTGCTGAAACAGCTCTAAAACTTCCCACTGCAGATAAGGCCCAAGACGTTGGGCTTCCTCGCTCGTCTTCCCTATCACTCGCTGCAAGGAAACAACTGTTTTCACATTCACTTATGACCCTGTAGTCCTCCCACTGCAACCGGAAAAAACCTGCCAGAGCCCAATTTTAGTCGCTTTGTATGATCCAGATTAATCCAACTGTTTCTCCTTCCGATTTTATAATCAGTTTAGCTTTTTTATTGGGAGTTAAGTCCTTTCCTCACTCTTCGAATCGCCAAGACTGGGTAGACTGGCCCATATTTTACAGTGACTTACTCGACGCTTTATAGTAACTTTGCCTCCAATTACGCAAGAAAAAGATACAGTGTATGGAAGCACAAACCACCTTGCAAGAGACCCAAATTAAATGAAAGTGCCAATTCACATGCAATGAATGCATGCAATTCTGGAAGCTTTGCAATTATTTCTTCCAAAAGTGGAAAAAGTTATGCAATGGCAGACAATCAGTTTATGCAAAATATCTGTTAGGAAATCTCACAATTCTCCTCACAAATATAAGTAAACCAAATAATTACACATTAATATAAACCCCTTGTTGAAGTCAACTCACAATTTAAAATACTGTACTTTGTAATAATAAAACCTGAAGAAATATGAGTAAATCGGGTACTTAATAGATCAGTGATTGTATTTTAATTAGGCTGTGCATTAATAAAATGACATAAAATAATCTCCAGTGAATAATTAATTTTAAAAGGGCTATTT